>CAUYQU010090710.1:0-29993 GCA_963574635.1 Cheracebus regulus
CTAAAATCTCTTCCTCTTTCTTTCTCTTGCATTCTTTTTTCTTTCTTTTGCTGTTTCTTTCTTTCTCCTTTTCTCTCTTTTTCTAAAATCTCTTCCTCTTTCTTTCTCTCTTTCATTCTTTTTATTCAAAAAAAAAAAAAAAAAAAAAAAGATTCAACAATGCACTACGAACCTGAGGAACCAGTCTATAAACACTATGTCAGATTGGGGAAAGTCTTTTACAATACCCAGGCTTGGATAAAAATCACTATCAAACTTCCCCTGTTTATTTCTATTTTTGTTAAGAGTTTAGAGGAATAAATTAACAGCCTAACAAAAAAAAATACACGATTAAATTGAGTGACTATAGAAACCTCCAACCTACTGAATTTGGTGGCATAACTCTCCAAAACCACAAAAAAATGGCCAAAAAAATGCTGCTAAAGTCCTAGATTTTCAGATCCAAACTGCAAAAGTTATGAACTGCCAAATGCAACAACTAGCATTAAATGAATCCCAAAACCTTTATAAATCTAAACCTTCTTACCCAACCAGGCTTTCTATATGTCTTCCTTGGAGTAACAACAAAATACCAAGTTTGGGTTTCAAATCAGCCAATGACAGTTTACAGTCTCTCCTCATAGCTTTTTAACTCTGGGAACTCCAAGGTGCACATCAGTTTCTACTAGTTTCTTAGGCTCCCATCCACTTAACTGGCCGACATTTTCTGGAAGCCCATAAAGCTCATGTGTCTTTCTCTCAAAAGAGGAAAATGCAATTCGCATTGGAAAAAATCACTAAAGAGGGAATCTTCAAGGAACCCACTGAACTCTGTCCCTATATTTTCAGTTCTTGAAAACAACGATGTGGGGAGCAGGGCACAGTGGTTCACATCTGTAATCCCATGACTTTGGGAGACCAAGGCGGGAGGATCACCTGAGCTCAGAACCTTGAGACCAGCCTGGCCAACATTGTGAAAACTCATTTCTACTAAAAATACAAAAATCAGCTGGGTGTTGTGGCATGTGCCGATAATCCCAGCTATTCAGGAAGCTGAGGCAGGAGAATCCCGTGAACCTGGCAGGCAGAGGCTGCAGTGAGCTGAGGTCATGCCACTGCACTCCAGCCTGGGCAACAAAGTGAGACTCTGTTTTAATAAAAATTAAACACACATACACACAAGTTTTATAAGAAAAGCTATAATTCTCTCACCAGTTAAGTATTTAAGACAGCTTATTTCAGGACAGTCTTTTGCTTGATAGGAAAAAAGGCTTTTCCTGCCCCATTGACCAAAAGAAAATTCTGTGGTTTCCTGGATACTGTAGACAATGAATTCCAAATTTCTCTTTGATAGCTCAGCCTCTATATTCCCTTCTAAAATGCTGAACACCCCCAAACATCTACAATGGACAGAAGAATCCAACTCTTCTTTTTGGACTATTAAGAAGAGTCTTCTTGAACCCACTGTTGATATAATTAGGGTATCCTAATTATAATCTTTCTTTCTCCTATTTTGTCCATTAACAAAATTCTAAGATCTTAGGGGTTCTTACCGAAAAGCAGAGAGCCCATCAGAGGCCTTTAAGATATTTACAGCCAAATAGTTAGACCCTGTTACAAAAGGGCCTCTCATCTTTTATGCAAGCTATTGCAGCCACTGCAGATTTCTTAAAGGCAATTGAAGAGTTAATTGTGGGCTATCCATTAGTTGTTTCTGTCCTTCACCTTATCAAGGCCTTACTCAACTCATTTCATACTCAGCATCTCTGCTAGCAAACTCAGTTCTTACAAGACCTTCGAAGGTAACTGTTGCTTTCCACAACTCTTTAAATCCAGACGCCTTATTTCTTCCTTCTGACAAGATGTCACATCCCTTTCTAGCCCCTAGATAGGAACTACAGAAAACCTCCATTCTAAATGCTGAGCTTGTCTGGTTTACTGATGGATCATACCTTTAAAATAAATCAGGGACACATCAGGCTCTTCATGCTGTTGTCTCACTGTCTGAAACAACTGACAGTGGTCCGCTACCCATGGCCGCTTCTGCCCAACAGGCAGAACTTCCTATTCTCTCTGAACACCTATACTGTCAAGAGGACTGCACTTACCTACACTTACAGCTGCTGAGCCTTTGGGATGGCACGTTATTTTGGTATGCTCTGGAAACAAAGAGGTTTTCTAACCGCTACTGGCCAAAAGATAAAAAACAGCTACTATGTCCTAAAATTACTAAAACCTATCCCAAAATCGAAGTCTTTTGCAATAATTAAAATCCCAGGATAGTAAACAGATACTAAAGACATAACTGCAAAAGCCACAGCTTCTGTGAACCAACTGCCCTTACTTAGCTCAATATCCCCTTAAACTCTCTAATGACCAATTTGATTAAATGAAAAATTGCATCTTCAATGTGTAACAGATAGCCTCCCAAATTAAAAGAAAAAAAAGAAAAACTCTAGGAAGTTTTCATGACCTTAAAACCAACATATGGTACGGGCCTAATAAGAGACCAGTCTTGACAGATGGGCTTCAAGGTTGAATTTTAAATAATATCCGTCACTTAACCCACTGGGGAACTGATCAAATGATTCCTTGGGGAAAAATAGTACTAGAAACCTTTCCAAAGGTCACTTTTCACATTTTATCACATATGGCAAGACCATCCCAAGCACAGCCTTAGAAAATGTATTCATAGTTCTATGGGACATTTTTCTTAGCCTTACGAACTTTTGAGATATGGCAGATGGACTTTTTCCAGCTACCACCATCTCAAGGATACAAGTTTGTCTTGGTTATTATATGTATGATTTCATGCTATGTTAAAACCTTTCCCTGTCACAGAGCCACAGCCTTACCAGTAAGTGAAATCTTGTTACAGAAAAATAACCCCACATGGGACTCATCCTTGGAACTGAACAGTAACTGAGGCACTCATTTTATTAGACGATTATAGAATCAACATGTTAGATTTGGCCTATTAAACATTTCCATTGTGCCCACCATGCATTGTCTTCTAGGTTAGTAAAATGCTTACTTTGCGAAATCTTTAACAAAGTAATTTAATCCAACTTTAACCTCCCTAGTGTACACATGAATTACAGTCAACAGAATAATTTGCTAATATGCAAAGTTTTTAGCTTTCAAACTTCCAGGATTCTGAAGGACAACTTTGTACAAACTATAAATAACAACCTTTTATTTTCATTAGTTGTTCAAGTAGATTCATACTGTAAGCCACTTATCTGTTTCAGCATTCAGAAGACTTTTAAATTCTTTTTCAGATCAAATAAAATTACATTAATGAGGAAAAATACTTTTTTGAATTTTAGATGCATGCTTAAGTGCATTTTGTTTTGGATCTGGATTTATTTAGGCTGGTACAAAAGTAATTATTTAAAAATCATATTTTGTCCTAATCTTAGCATAATTTTTAAAAAATCTGAAAATTGAATATAGGAAAATGCATGTGTTTTACATACAGATGATCCCTAACTTTCCTAAATGACCCTCAAATTCATAATCTTAATTTGAGTAGAGAATTTGGTGATACAGAAATGGGGCAGTCCAAAGATCTTATCTGAAAGTCTTCTGATACTCCCCACTGAAGAGGGAGAGTTATTCCAGGGAACGAAACCAGAGAGCCCAAGTGAAGGTGTGGTTCAATTAACTTATATGCATTTTATCCTGTTTACCTTCATCATCCTAATTATCAGACCTGCTTATCAGATTTTCTATACCCTTCAAGCAATTGCCTACCTGGGTTTGTCCAGCACAGAGGATACAAGAAGCTGAGGACCAGAGTGAAGGCTCACATAGATGTCCTTAGCGACTCTGGGGATATGGACACAGAAAAGCTGCCTGCCCATGAAGTAACTCACATCCACTACAACTTCCTGGAGTCATTTGGATAGTGACAAGACAATAATAATTTGGACAGTTACCTATATGAAACATAGTAGTAAATTCAAAATATTTTAGCACTCTAGGAACAGAGCTGTCCTTATTCACATACAAGCCTGATCCAGTTTGTATATCTGTCCCCCCAAATCTCATGTTGAAATGTGATCCCCAATGTTGGAAGTGTGGCCTAGTAGGAGGGATTTGGGTCATGAGGGTGGTTCTCTCATGCATGGATTGGTGCCCTCCCTCCAGTAACGAATGAGTCCTCACTCTGTGAGTTCATGTTAGATCAAAAAGAGCCTGGCACCTCCTCCCCTCCATCTCGCTCCCCTCTCACCATGTGACATGCCTGCTTCCCCTTCTCCTTTCACCATAATTCATGATTTTAAACTTCCTGAAGGCCTCATCAGAAGCTGAGCAGATACCAGCACCATGCATGTGCAGCCTGTAAAATTGTGAGCCAAATAAACCCCTTTTCTTTCTAAATTACTCAGTCTCAAGTATTCCTTTATAGCAACACAAAATGTACAAACACAAAGCCTATCATCAACTTGTTGTTTTGGGTTGTTATTATATCTAAGAAATGCATTACATAGAAAAATGGTCCATGCCTAAACACTGTCTTATTTTGTCCATTTAACAACTCTGTGAGGTGGCCGTTAATACCAAAATTTCTACAGATGAAAGCCATTGAGACTACAGACCAAATACTGCAAATGGTAAATGGGAGTGTGAACAAAGATGAGCCTGCCTCCAAAGTCCATCCTCTCTCCAAACCTCCGCACTGCCTCAATAAAATGTCTTTAGTTTCAAGGTAATTTTTAAATAACTGAAATAGCAGATGTCTCCAATTAAAAGACAAAAAATGATCTAAGAAATTGTATTTTGAGAATATACAAATTCTGGTTTAGAAAAGCTTAACAGGAAAAGAACACACACACACACACACACACACACACACACACACACACACACACTGCAGTTTGTCCTGTGGGTTGGGAATAGTTATGCCTAAGAATCTGCTCTGGCTCAGCCTAAATAAAAACTGTAATTGCTAACCTTTTCCTCCTTTTTTCTGCTTCTAAAAGTGCATTATTTGGTAGATGATTCTTTTGTTTGGGAAATGTATAATGAACAGTTTTGTATATGCCAAGGTAGGTTGGAGCCTAGTTGTTACAGACTGAAAGTTAAATTTCACTGCATAATAATGTAACAAAAATTTGTAACTCTGGGAAGACAGGTAGAAGTAGAAATGGAAAATGGACAGCAACTGCAAACGAACTTCTTGAATGCTATGAACATGACTAGAAGCTGGACCAGAAGAAGAAGACCAATAAGACAGTCTCTATAAGGGAGCAGCCAAAAAACTAGGATTCCTAAGCAATTTTAAGTTGTTTTCTTCCCATGCTGTGCTAAATCTTCTCCTTATTTATCCCTAAGACTGCAATTAAGGTCTATAATCTATAAATGCTTTGTGCCAGTAGAAAAGAAAGGAACTGCTGCATACAGAAACAAAGCTACAGAATTAAGGATGGCAGGTAGAGAAGGACTGGTGATCAGAATCTAATCAAGGTATAATCAGATCAATGTATTCAGAAGAACAGATAATCAGAGCAAAAGTGCCCACACCCCAGCCTCGAAAATACTGAGAACGGTGCAGAACTTCCCATAACAAATGAGATGGGATGTATATGGCTATTAAGAGAATGGGATTCCAGACATCCAGAGAATCTGGTGACTGTGATTTTACTAAAAGGAGGAAGAGAAGGAGAAAGGAAAGTAAACAAAACAAAAGAAAAAAAGGTAGAATGAGAAGAGAGAGGGTTGATAAGAAAGACAAATGCCGGATGGCTGTTTTTCACCTGGGTGATCGAGCCAAGAGACAGAAATATGTTTTCAATATGACGTCTTTACAATGAAGCGCTTAGCTAAATAATATTGCCATCAAAATCATGGTCTATTAGAACTGGAAGAGCCTTTTGAGTTCATCTAGTTCTATCCCCTCCATTGCGTAAAAGAGGAAAAGTGATGTCCAAACAAACACATATAACTATTTCTACTATTTTTATGCCTTAGTTGTTATTTGCCCCACACATAAGCTGCCTTGTCAATATTCTTCCCTCCTCAGCAGCTATTCCCACACTTCTCATTCACACTAACACACACACACACACACACATACTAATATTTCCTTATACTTCCAGTGCAGTGATCGATGTAATAAACTGATTAATTGTTCAAATATTAGGTATAGAGGCAATTGTGATGAATGTGGCCCAACTCACCCTTCAGGGAGCTTTAGTCAAGTGAGAAATCAGAATATGAAAATCAGTGCAATGAGGGATATTTACAAATATACTGTAAGGAGCAAAGAAGACAGGGACCTGTAGTGTTGTACCTATCTCACAGGGATTCATAGCAGAGAGAGAGACAGAGAGTGTGTGTGTGTGTGTATCTGCTTCCTAATTTAGTTCCTGCACAAAGTATGCATTCAGCTAAACATTGCTCATCTGCACTGAATTGGGAAAGACAGACTCTTTTGTTCTATAATCCTCCTCCCAAACCTGGAAACATTCATTCATTTATTAATTCAATGGCTAACATATGCTAAGTACTATAGCAGGCGTTGAGAATACAATCCTGGACAAAATGTACCGAGCTCCATCTTACAAGTTTTAATATACTATATTACAAAGTAGCATACAATTACCATATGCTGTGATTAGTGACATCAAGAGGAAGGGCAGAGTGCTGGCTAGTATGACAAAATGGCACAGACCTCCAGACTCATGGTTTTCAAGAAGGTAGAAAGTATCCTCAGGCATTTGTAACTCTGTCTGTAAGTTTACCTTTAGAGAGGTGGGAGAATGAACTGCAACAGAAGCGAGCCAATTAATATAAAAAGGTGGAGGCAATATTCATAGAAGATGACGGTAAAGAGAGCTTAAATCTTCATGGGGCGCTGTTGGGTTGTGGGGGATGTTCCACATGAGCCAATGAAGAGATTGGGGAAGCAGGGGAGTACTGGGAAGTTGGATTAAAAAAGACAAAAACAAAGAATGGATGAGACTGTGAAGAAGGATACATCATAGTTACTCTGACAGGAAGAAAAGTGCCAAGCAAGTCCATTCACCCTGACCGCTACTGCCCTGATACAAGTCATCGCCTTCTCTTCCTAAATTACTTCATCACTTCCTAATTAACCCCTTTACTCTAGATTTTCATGCTTGCCCATATGTTATATAGTCTCTACACAAAAGCCAGATTATCTTTTTAAAAATCAATCAGATTGCTTTATTTCCCTGCAAAATCTTCCAGAGTCTTTTCAGCATATAGTCCAAACTGCTCCTCATGACCTGCAAAGCTGTGCTGCAGAATGAGGCCCCTTTCTAGCCTCTCCAGTTGACCCACTCTGCCCTACTGGATCCCCTCCACAGCCACCCAGTCCTTCTTGCTGCTCCTTCATCAGGCTGGCCTGCTCCTCACTCAGAGCCTTGGTGCTTCCTATCCCCTCTGCCTGGACCTGCCTGCCTCCGGTGCCAGCATAACTGTTTCTTTTCCATCATTCACATCCAGCCTTTGAGCCTTAAAAGAAGTAACTTAAGAGAACTAGCTCAGCTGGGCGTGGTGGCTCATGCCTGTAATCCCAGCACTTTGGGAGGCAGAGGTGGGCTGAGCACCTGAGGTCAGGAGTTCGAGACCAGCCTGGCCAACATGGTAAAATCCCACCTTTACTGGAAAAAAAAAAAAATACAAAAATTAGCAGGGCGTGGTGGCGGGTGATTGTAATCCCAGCTACTTGGGAGGCTGAGGCAGATGAATCGCTTGAACCCGGGAGGAGGAGGTTGCAGTGAGCCGAGACTGTGCACCACTGCACTGCAGCCTGGGCGACAGAGTGAGACTCTCTCTCAAAAAAAAAAAAAAAAAAAAAAGAGAGAGAGAATTAGCTCAAAAATAATAAAGAGAAAATAACCACACTATTCAATTATATTCATGAATAGATATAGAAAACCAGGACTGGAGGTGGTTACTAATTACTTCAAAACAATTCTAATTACAAAAACTAAAGGAAAGGCTGTAGAAGGCAATTAATTTGTAAATAAAGAAGCAGTTTCAAAGAAAACTCAAAAGCTATTTTCTTCAAGCCATCTTTTAAAAGGAAATATAAAAGCAAAGATTCTTTTTCTAAATTCCATTCAGTATCAGTAGAGTGACTAACAGTTGCTACTAGTTGCTCATAAAAATAACCTATAAAATTCCCGAAACTAGATGATGCAACACATAAAGCCACACTCGAGGAGACCATAACATCATGTCAGTCAGCAAATATCTATTCACCATTTACTAATACATGTAAGGAGCTGGGGACAAAGAGATGGCCAAAAAAAAAAAAAATCTGTTCTTGCACTTATGCAGCTCATAGTGCTGAAAAAGACAGAAGACAAAAAAGCAGAAATCAGAGCCACCAATGGGAAGACAGCTGTGTGTGGTGGGGGAAGACATAGAGAAAAAGACTGCCATTGGGAACTGCTGATGTCTATTCTTGAAAAGAAATGGCCCTTCTTCTGACTAGCTACATCAGTTCAAATATGTTCTTCATTCATTTAAAGCCCTGCTTAATATGCCACCCCAGCCAAGCAGCCCAGCCTAAAATCCACAGAGCCGCTCAATATGAATAGCTAACAATTTTCACTCTTTGCTAAGTACTCCATATAAAAGTTAAAATTTCATTGGCACACAGTCAAGTGTTTATTCATGGGTAGCTGAACAGTTTCAACCTACAATCTGTATTCTTGAAATCAGACCCTTTTATTCTCTGTAAAATCATTTACCCATTTATTCATCAATCATTTCTTGAACACCTGTAATATGTAAGACACTCTTTTAGTTATTGGGTACCCTAAATTAAGAAAAATACCCTACTTTCCTCGTTTTTAAAATCCAGTAGCGGGAAAAAATTTAAATAAATAAATTGTATCTAAAGTAACAAGGAAAATATTTGTGGTAAGAGTCATGCAGATTAAAATGGTGTGATGTGAAAACGACAAGGTAGCTCCTTTGGTGGTCACAGAAGGTGTCTGAATTTTGATTCCCTTAGAATTAGATCTTGCGACAAGATTAAAATGCAAAAAGTTTATTAGGGAGGTAGAAGAAACATCAGTCAGAAAAACTAGGGCAACGAAATGAAGTAACCAGTGAAGGGTCCCTTATCATGAACAACTATCACTGTGAGAGACTTCAGTAAATCCCACTGAGAAGATTCTGGGACATACTTCTGAGCAATGCACCTAAGGGGTGGGGAAGCTTTGGGATAGTTATACACCAAATACTATTGGTCATAGTTCAGAACTAAAAGAAGAGAAAGATTCCCCAGTAGGTCTGCTCTGCTGGACAGCAAAAGGAGGCTCAAGCCAGGAAGAGACAGGATGCAGGCCAAGAAATACAGGTGCTGGCAGCTATCCTCACACAGTGAGAGTCAGGGCAGCCCCTTGGGCTGGATCTGCAGGAGGCTTCAGGAAAGGGGAGAACTTTATGCCGGAATCTAAATGGCAAGGAGGATCAGAGATAAAAGATTCCAGACTGAAAAATAATCATCAGAAGAGGATGGACGGAAAAAATTGCCAGGCAACTGGAGCTCCCTGTGCTTATGGTAAGGAAGAGTCAGTTGGCCAGAACTGTATGGGGCAAAGGAGGAAACTAGTATATAACCTTGCCAGAAAGCAGGTAAAAGCCACATCACAAAAGGCTCCAGAAACCAGGGTATAATTAGCTTGACAGGCTCTTCTGTGCATATTTTTAAAGACTTCTCTGGTCCAAGTGAATGGTGGCAATCATTAATGAAAGAAAGCAATTCAGGATGCTAATGTGGTAGAACAGTGGCGTAGGCAGTCAACATGAAGGAAGTTCACTGGCTTATTGATGGGATGCAATCAGGGTGGATCCAGAAACAATGAGAATTTCTTCTTTAGCAACTTTGCACATGGTACTGGCGGGTACCTTTAAGAAGGCAGAAGAGTAGGGGAAAATGCACATTTGAGGAAAGAAAATGAAGAGTTTGTTTTGCTTACGTTGAAATTAAGATGCCTATGAAATCTCTGCAGATAGATAATTATACAGGTTTAGAATTAGAGAGAAACATCAGAACTCTAGATATACATACATGGAAGTCATCTACATACATATAGCATTTGAAGGCAAGAGAATGTATGAAGTATCCTAAAGGCAGTATCACATATAAAAAAAGAGACGGGCTGGGCATGAGGGCTCATGCCTGTAACACCAATGCTTTGGAAGGTTGAAGCAGGTAGATTACCTGAGCCCAGTAGTTAGAGACCAGCCTGGGCAACAGGGTAAAACCCTGTCTCTACAAAAAATACAAAAATTAGTCAGATGTAGTGGTGCATGCCTGTAGTCCCAGCTACTCGGGGAAGTTGAAGTGGGAGGATCACCTGAGCCTGGGAAGGTCAAGGCTGCAGAGAACCATGAACACACCACTGCACTCCAGCCTGGGTGAAAGTAAGACCCGTCTAAAAAAAAAAAAAAAAAAAAAAAGAGAAAGGGATGATCCAAAGACTACAGTAATGTCAATAATCTTTTATTGTATAACAGTAATCACTACAGCTAATTCATTCTTTTGTTCATTCATTCAATGAATACTTATTTAATATCAAATCAATTTATAGCATTATGCTGAAGACTGGGAAATTAATGGCATATCATATATGAACCCCCATTCCTAAGTGCTTAGGATCTTAATGACCTTTAAAGGTTAAAGATTGACCATGATAGGACCATGAAAACTCAGGAAAAAGAGATTCTTTTCACTTGACAAAACCATAAAAGTGATATGGGGGTGGGGCAGGGAAGTGCTGGGTAGAGAAGGGCGGGATCCCTGGAAGGGTTCCACCCTCAAGCCTTTTCCCTGGGACCTCTTCCCTCAGACCTAAGTGAGGACAGGCACTCCTGTTTTCATGCTACATATTGCAGTCCAGCAACATTTGGAACAAAATTCCAAATAGGGGAAATTGGCCAAAACAAAGGGGCTACAAACCCCATGCAAGTCCAAAATCCACAAGGGCAGTCAAATTTGAAAGCTCCAAAATGATTTCCTTTAATTCCATGTCTCACATCCAGGTCGTGTTGATGTAACAGGTAGGTTCCCATGGTCTTGCACAGCTCTGCCCCTGTGGCTTTGCAGAGTACAGCCTTCTTACTGGCTGCTTTCATGGGCTGGCATTAAGTGTCTGCGGTTTTACCAGGCACACAATGTAAGCTGTCAGAGGATCTAGCATTCTGGGGTCTGGAGGATAGTGGCCCTCTTCTCACAGCTCCACTAGGTGGTGTCCCAGTAGGGACTCTTTGTGAGGACTCTGACCCTACATTTCCCTTCCGCATTACCCAGCAAAGGTTCTCCATGAGAGCCCCGCCCCTGCAGCAAACTTCTGCCTGTGCATCCAGGTGTTTCCATTCATCTACTGAAATCCAGGTGGAGGTTCCCAAACCACAACTTTTGGCTTCTGCACACCTGCAAGCTCAACACCATGTGGAAGCTGCCAAGGTTGGGCTTGCACCTTCTGAAACCATGAGACGAGCCATACTTTGGCCCCTTTTAGCAACAGCTAGAGCAGCTGGGAAGCAGGGCACCAAGTCCCTAGGCTGTGCAAACAGCACGAGCCCAGCCCATGAAACCATTCTTTCCTTCTAGGCTTCCAGGTCTGTGATGGGAGGGGCTCCCATGAAGACCTATGACATGCCCTGGAGACATTTTTCCCATTGTCCTGGGGTTAACATAGGGCTCCTTGTTACTTATTCAAATTTCTGCAGCCAGCTTGAATTCCTCCTCAAAAAATTTTTTTTCTTTTCTACTGCATTGTCAGGCTGCAAACTTTCAGAACTTTTATGCTCTGTTTTCCTTTTTCTTTTTTTTCTTTTTTTTGGGGGAGGATAAGGTCTCACTCTGTCACCCAGGCTGGAGTGCAGTGGCATGATCTCAGCCCACTGCAACCTTTGCCCTCCGGGTTCAAGTGATTCTCCTGCTTCAACTTCCCAAGTAGCTGAGACGACAAGCATGCACCATCACACCCACCTAATTTTTGTATTTTTAGTAGAGATGGGGTTTCACCATGTTGGTCAGGCTGGTCTAGAACTCCTGACCTCAGGTTATCTGCCTGCCTCAGCCTCCCAAAGTGCTGAGATTACAGGTGTAAGCCACCATGCCCAGCCAATAGAATGCTTTTAACAGCACCCAAGTCACCTCTTGAATGCTTTGCTGCTTAGAAATTTCTTCTAACAGACACCCTGAATCATCTCTCTCAAGTTCAAAGTTCACAGATCTCTAAGTCAGGGCCAAAATGCTGCCAGTCTCTTTGCTAAAACATAACAAGAGTCACCTTTGCTCCAGTTCCCAACAAGTTCCTCATCTCCATCTGAGACAACCTCAGCCTGGACTTTACTGTCCATTTCATTATCAGCATTTTGGCCAAAGCCATTCAATAAGTCTCTAGGGAGTTCCAAACTTTCCCCCATTTTCCTGTCTTCTTCTGAGCACTCCAAACTGTTCCAACCTCTGCCTGTTACCCAGTTCTAAAGTTACTTGCACATTTTTGGCTATCTTTTAAGCAGCGCCCTACTCTACTGGTACCAATTTACTCTCTTAGTCCATTTTCATGCTGCTGATGAAGACATATCTGAGACTGGGAAGAAAAAGAGGTTTAACTGGACTTATAGTTCCACATGGCTGTGGAGGAGTCAGAATCATGGTGGGAGACAAATGGAACTCGTTACCTGGTGGTGGCAAGAGAAAAATGAGGAAGATGCAAAAGCAGAAACCCCTGATAAAACCATCAGATCTTATGACATTTATTCACTACCACAAAAACAGTATAGGGGAAACTGCCCCCATGATTTAAATTACCTCCCACCAGGTCCCTCTCACAACACGTGGGAGTTATGGGAGTACAATTCAAGATGAGATTTGAGTGGGGACACAGAGCTAAACCATGTCAGTAAGTCATTTAATAGCACCTGTTCATCTATCCGTCCATCTGATTTTTTATAAGAGATGGGTCTTGCTATGATGCCCAGGCTGGTCTTGAACTCCTGGGCTCAAGAGATCCTCCTGCCCCAGTATTGCAAGTAGACGGGACTGCAGCTCTATCTAATTTTAACCTTAAAGACTGAAAATTCATGCATTGCACTTGGATCTGTAACCTTGGAATTACTGGTTACTGCATCAGGATAAAAGAAATGAAAAAGACCTGGGCTGGGTAAGGCGAAGATGAAACACAGGCATATAATAGCTGACTGCTCAGTAAAGTACCAGGGGACTTGCTGCTAGGAAAAATGGCTGAGGCCTGAACAGCAAATGGAGGGGATTGGCAGATGCATAGATCCTAAAGAGATATTGCACCCCAATCCATGCTCTACACTTGTCTCTAGATATCCTTGAATTTAAATCCATTGGTTCTGTTTCTTTCTATCATTTTTAAGAGATTATGGGAAACATCCTTTTATGGTGTTAAAGATGGTTTAGTATACAGTTCCAGAATAACAGAATTTAACCATAATAGACTTTCGGAAAACATTGCTTACAAGAGATTCCACTTTTTCTCATACTGGTTATCCTAAGAGTAAAGTTTATAGTTACTGAAGGACTGTTTATCTCTATGATGGTGGTTCTTAAGATAACTGTCTGTTAACAATACATAATTGTATGTACAAGGGAGTCAAGCAAAATAGCAAAATACAACGGGCAAAGAAACGGTAAAGAGTATGCATGAATTCTTCCAAACAGCAGGAATACATAGAAACAATTGTTATACCTGAATCTATAAGGGGCAAGGTAGGAGGGTCAGCTGGGAGCAATAGTCAAAGAAGCAGTAATATCCCTGCTATTTAAATACTCTGAAATAGACTGAAACCTCAATTCGGAAACAGTTTTAAAAGAAAAATTGTGCAAAATGCCAATCAGCAAGAAGATACAATATACAAATCAGTCAACTTTTATGGAAATGACTCAACAGTAATAAAAGTAATACAATGTCTTAATCCAATATTCAAGTATCTACATACTTGTAAAGAAATTTTATCAGCGTCTGTTCAAACATTAGAAATTACAGAAGAAAAATGCATTCTATATCCCAAACTATCTATGTGAGATATTAGTAGGAAGAAAAGAGAAAGGAAATAAATGGGAGAAAAGTAGCATACCTTATAATGACTATTTTCATAGTTCATAAAATCAACATTCACAGCAAAACAAAAAAAAGGCCAATAAAATAACAGAACTACTCTCTGTTTAAAAAAACAAAACTCGTTTTGCTCTATCTCATCTGCTCATGAAATCTCTCTTCTTACAGCCTTCCAGAATGCACCAAAACACAAAAGAGTTATCCAAATAGACAAATTCTTTCCTCTTGCCCTCTTCTTCCTTCAGTGAATGATTTACTGTTCAGTAAGGGTGAAATCAGTTCAGCTGATAAGAAAAGAGGGAGCTAGGGCTCAATCTATATGCAGAGTAGAGTGGGAAATATTCTCTGGTTATTTATCCTTTAGTGACTTATGGATATTAGAAATAGTTGATAACATTCTTAAATCTTCTATTTCACAAGTTACCTCTCCTACTTTCAAATGGTCCTTTGAAGATGTCTGTGCTGACAGCCAGAACTTGCAGGGTCCTGAGAAGTGTGCAGCCCTGCTCAAAGGCCCACACAAGTAGAAATGTTAAAAAAAAAAAAAAAAAAATCTTTGGATCGCATATGGTGATATGCCAGATGGCAGATGGTACAACACCAAATGGGTTGCCATTCAATTTTGGATTTAAACTAAATGAACTGGTTGACTGACTAGATTGATTTGTCATTAGACTCACATGTTTCTAACTTCTTAAAAGTATACTTTAATTTTCATCTCCCCTATATGCCATTGGGTTAATACAGGGTAACTCGCATACATTGTATGCAGATTTTAAGAAATCTGTGTTTAAGAAATAATTTTGTTCAAAAGTAGATTTAATTCACAAAATCCTCTATTGTTTGTCCTTATTGCTGTATGATTTTTCCAGGCAGACCTCTGTAAACAAAACATCTCAGGCAATGGAAGAGCATGTATAAAATCGGGCAAAAATCATCAAATCCGAGGAACTGAAAGGATATCAAAAGACTGCAATAAGATTTTTGAGCTTAATCAATCTGTAGGATTGGTAGGATAGCAAATCCTAGTATCACATTTTTTGGCTGGGACCAATGTGGAGAATGAATTGTTTATACCATCTTAAAAGACATTTTATTAAATAAGGTATTTCCATAACTATGTAGTTGTAAAATGAAAAGAAATCCCATTATAAAGCTGAGACTCCTTATGCTCAAGACAATTATTTAGAATCTAGGTTTAGGCTGGGTGCGGTGCCTTATGCCTATAATCCCAGCAGTTTGGGAGGAGGAGGTGGTCAGATCACCTGAGGTCAGGAGTTCAAGACCAGCCTGGCCAACATGGTGAAACCCCACTTCTACTGAAAATATGAAAATTAGCCAGGTGTGGTGGTGCATGTCTGTAATCCCAGCTACTCGGGAGGTTGAGGCAAGAGGATTGGTTGAACCTAGAAGGCGGAGGTTGTAGGCCAAGGTCGCACCACTGCACTCCAGCCTGGGCAGCAGAGTGAAACTCTGTCTCCAAATAAACAATTTTTTTTAAAAAAGAACCTAGGTTTAAAATGTATAAGTTTAGGTTTATACATGAAATTCAGCCTCACTTGCTTTCCCTTATCATCTTATTGGTTTTAATTTCCCTGCCCAGTAATCCCATAACTGTATTTTAACTTCTTTTTCCTGCTACCTATTGCTGGAGGTAGGAGCTGAGGGGATGAGGGGCAGCCAGCCAAGTGTGGAATGCAGCAAAACCATTCTGAATAGACAAAACTGACAAAAACTGTGAAAGCAAAAGAGATGACAGCCTTAGAATCCTGACCTTCAAAACTGGAAACCGATAAACATGAATTCTTTTGTATTATGGGTAAAATGGCAAGTATTTCCTGTTATTAAAACTTTTTTGGCTTACCTTCCGAAGGCTAATGTAGAGCTTCTGAAAAGATAACTGAACAGTGACAATAAAAAGATTGTTAAGAGTGCCTCCAAGCTACAGGACAAAGAGTATTATATTTCTACTGGGAAGGAAACTTAAATTATAGGCAAAGATCCGTGAAAGCTTAAGTTGCCCTGGATTGCATTCACGTTTTTGGGTATTGCATGTGCTTTGGAACACTTGACAATCACAGAGCTGGCCTGTGGGGGAGGTGAGTCAACAGTGATTCTCTTTCATAACTATCCATGAAAAACGACCCACAGCAATCTTCAAGAGCATCACACCTTAACTGTTTATTAGAGCTGGGACAACTAAGGCCAAGACAATAGACAAATGCAAGGCTGTTAATATTAGAAACTAAGTTTACTGGCCCCTATGCCCTAGAATGCTCAAGTTCCATGAAACCTTTGGACCACCCAGACATTTGCTATGTTAACTATCCTCTTAAACTGAAGTGGAGCTATTTATTCAGAATTATGGTTTATACTTACAGTGGAGCATATCTTTGCAAGGTTTTTAAACACTGCATTTACAGGAGTTTTTTTTTTTTTTTTTTAACTACATGTGTTGAACAGAAAACTTAGGTAGTGGAATGTACTTTAATCTTTTTTTATTTTAAAATCTTTCTTTTGAAAATAGTTCTATACATTACTCATAAGAAATATATTGCAGCAACATTTAAAGAGCATCTGCAAAACCATGACATTTATAGTATATGAATTGAGGTAAAAATAGCGTAAACTTTTAGAAAATATATAAACAAAAGAGGTAAGAGATGGATATTTACTTACTAATGTAATGCTAATTTAATCTATTATTAAGAACATTTAATGTGCTCTGTTTTGATCGGGAGTCTAACTGTTAAATTCATTGTCACATTTCCCATAATTTACACTTTTAAGATATATATTTTTTTAATTTTGTAAATGAATACACTTGAGTTTACCTTTCAGCAATCAAAGCAAGCCTAATATTTACTTTATATACTTAAAGGAAGTATAAACTCAGGAACAACACACTCTATTTGTGTTCAAAGAGTGAAGTAAAAAAAAAGTATGAGATAAAAGTTAATAACCGTCACATGGTGGCATGGACTTGTCTGTCGACAATCTAGTCTCTGCCACTCCCTACCTGCCAGACCTTGGGCAAATTCCACACCTTCTCTAAATCTGGGTTGCCTCACCTGTATAAGAAAGTCAGCTAATTCATAGGGTTCTTTAAAGGTCTAAATGAAGGAAATCTAATAAAATGTGGTCCCACAGTAGATATCACTAGTTATTTGCTCTATATTCTTGTCATAAAGGGAAATGAAATGCTGCTTATGCATTTAATAAAATATCCAAACCTATTACAGTAGATCCTTATTATGTGTGGATTCCATATTATGTGTGAATTCACCTACTGGTTAAAATTAATTTAAAACCCGAAATCAATACACCACATATTTTGTGGTCATTGGCAGACATGCGCAGACACAGAGCAGCACAAAACTTTGAGTCACCCAAGGTGATGCTGTTCACAGCTGAGCTGGAGCAAAGATATGCTCTGCCTTCTTATAAATTACCCAGTCTCAGGTCGTTCTTTATATTGATAGCATTGCGAAATGGACTAATACATGACTTTACAGAGAAATTATGTGTGTTAGATAAGCTTCCTTCAGGCATGAATTATGGAGTGTCGAGTTTAATGTTAATGAATCACCAATATACAATCATGTGTCACTTAACTGGGATACATTCTGAGAAATGTGTCTTTAGGCAATTTTGTCATTGAGCTAACATAGAGTATGCTTAAACAAACCTAGATGGTATGGCCTGTTGCACAGGTAGGCTACATAGTACAGCCTACTGCTCCCAGGCTACAAACCTGTCAAGCATATTACTGTACTGAATACTGTAGGCTATTGTAATACTGTAAGTATTGCATATCTAAACATAAAAAATGTACAGTAAAAATACAATTTAAAAGGGCACAAAGGTACACCTGTATACCATGAACAGAATTTGCAGAACTGGGAGTTGCTCTGAATGAGTCAGTGAGTGAGTGGTGAGTGAAGGTGAAGGCATAGCACATCCCTATACTTCGGTAGAATTTATAAGCGCTGTATGCTTAGGATACACTAAAGGTGTTTATAAAATATTTTACCTTCTTCCATAATATATTAGCCTTTGCTTACTATAACTTTTTACTTTATAAACTTTTTAAGTTTTTTAAACTTTTTGACTCTTTTACAATAACATTTAGCTTAAAATACACATTGCACAGCTATACAAAAGTATTTTTTCTTTATATCCATATTTTATAAGCTTGTTTCTACTTTTAAAATTGTTTGTTTTGTTTTACCTTTAAATTTTGTTAATGAAAAACCGAAGACACAAACACACCCATTAGCCTAGGCCTACACAGGATCAGGACCAACAATATCACTGTCTTCTACCTCCGCATCTTGTCCCTCTGGAAGGTTTTCAGGGGCAATAATAGGCAAGGAGCTGTTATCTCCTAGGATAATAATGCCTTCTTCTGGAATCCCTCCTAAAAACATACCTGAGGCTGTCTTACAGTTAACTTTTTAAATATAAGTAGTAGGAATATACTCTAAAATAACAATAAATAGTATAGCAAACACAAAAACCAGTAACATAGTCAGTCATTATCTTTATCAAGTATTATGCACTGTTTATAATGTTATGTCCTATACTCTTATGGGGCTGGCCATGCAGGAGGTTTGTTTCCACCAGCATCACCACAAACATGTGAGTGATATACTGCACTACAGCATTACAACAGCTACGACCTCACTCGGGGAGAGGAATCTTTCAGCTCCATTATAATATGATGAGACCATTGTCATATATGTGGTCCATCATTGACCAAAACATGGTTATGCAGCACACAATTATATATTAAATAAGATGTCTTTATACAGAAACACAAATAAAATAAGGCTTATATGGATTGGCTGATGAATATGTTGTGACCAGGAACTCACAGGAACCTAACCCTGTAAGAGCCATAGCAGCAAAAGTTCAGTGTTCATTACTTTAGTGTTTGCAATGGCTTTACAGACCATAAATAGCATAAAAAATGAGACTATACTGTAAATGCTAGATCTTATGTTAAACAACATGAATACATAATTATAAAAGGTCCTTGCCCTCAAGAAAATTAAAATGTCAAGTACAAATTTTGTAAAATCTTAAACTATAAACTATTTAGGAGTCATAGACAGGGGAGGGAAAAGGCTGACAATTGCTAGAATGAAAATACATGTGGAGGTGTAATGACAAATCAGTATCGTTTCCTATTATAGTCATTGGAGATTAATATTAAAACATAAATTAGCACTCTCTTTGGTTGGTGTCAGATAATACTAAAAATCCCCTGCTACTTGCTAGCTCTGTGACTTCGTATCACAACTGGATTTGTCTTTCAGTAAAATCAGTATCTGCCCAATATCGCAATAGAATGAGTTTCAAAAAGCATCTTTCTTCAGGTACTCTGGGTGCAACTTGTTCCCCTAGTGAGTATTCAAACTTCAAACCTTGACTGCATCTCAAGAATGGATCAGAATTGTGAGAAATGGGAAACCTTCAGAGGATAATTTCTACTACACTTCAGGTCTCTCTTCCCCAACGCCTCGAACTCCCAACTCATTCCTATCCAAGGGAGAGGTAGAACTAATACAATTAGTTGCTTTAATAAACGATCACTTTGTCTTAGAAAATACAGGCCAGGTGCCGTGGCTCATGCCTGTAATCCCAGCACTTTCAGAGGCCGAGGCGGGCAGAGAACAAGGTCAGGAGTTCAAGACCAGCCTGGCCTACATGGTGAAATCCCATCTCTACTAAAAATACAAAAATTAGCCAGGCGTGGTGGCGGGCACCTGTAATCCCAGCTACTTGGGAGGCTGAAGCAGAAGAATCACTTGAACCCAGGGAGCACAAGTTGCAGTGAGCTGAGATTGCACCACTGCACTGCAGCCTGGGCAGCAGAGTGAGAATCCATCTCAAAAATATATATACATAACAATAATAACAGTTTTCACCCTTTCTCTGTAACCTACCAATGCCAGTGCTCAGCTTTCTGTTCTTCTCCATGTCTTTAGATCATGAGGTAGATGAAGAGTGGAGAATGGAAGAAACTCTAGAGAAGAATCAAGAAAAGGCAACTGGAAAAAGCGGAAATATTTGAAAGTCATGCTAAGGAACCTGACTTTTAATCAAATGCAAAGCAGAGTTGTGAAGAAATTTTAAAAGACTGATATTTCTGACAGCAGTGTTGATGGATGGGATGGAGTAGATGAATGACAATTTAGAGGTTACCGCAGTAATCGGGAATACTATCATGCTGTCTTTAAGCAGCAGAGGAGACTAAAAGGAATGCTTAAGATATGTCTTAGAAGTAGAAACAACACGTCTTGGAAAACACTTAAAAATAGGAATGGAGAAGAGGGACTCAGGTTTCTAATGTGAAAAATTTAATGAAAAATATTATGCTCTAAGCAATGGAATTGATGACCAGAACTAAATTTGGGAGTTGGGAAATAAGATCAGTTTTGAACATGTCAAAATTAAAGCACTAAGGGAACATCCACAGAGACAGCACCTGAGGCATGTGGACAGATGAGTTTGAATGATAAAAGTGAGGTGTGTGCTGAAAAGAGAGATTTGAATTCACCAATAAATGATATGGTTATTGAAGCCATATCACAGAAGACATTTCTGAAGAAAAGGTTATACTAAGAGAATGGGTCAAGTATAAAATCTTGGAAACATCATTTGAAGCATTGATCCTTGTTTCTCAATAATTCAAGTGCATAAAATTCTGTCTAGAGCTTGATAAAATGCTGTTATCTTTCCACTGCAGATCACCACAATGAAACTCTAAATGAAGTTTCAAAGAAATTACTTAAGTAATTAAAAATAAGAAAGGTGGCCAGGCATGGTGGCTCACCTGTAATCCCAGCACTTTGGGAGTCCGAGGAGGTCAAATGGCTTGATCCCAGGAGTTCAAGACCAGCATGGGCAAAATAGTGAAATCTTATCTCTACAAAGAATACAAAAAAAAATCAGCTGGGCACAGTGGCAGTATGTAGTCCCAACTACTCAGGAGGCTTGAGGTGCAAGGATCACATGAGCCCCAGGAGATTGGTGCTGCTGTGAACTGTGATCAAGCTATTGCGCTCTAACCTGGGCAACAAAGCATAACATTGTCTCAATAAATAAAAAAGAGTCATATTCACCTATCTGAACATGGTAGAAAAATACTTTTTAAAGTGTCTGAAATCTCTAAATAATTTCTTGCATTTACTATTACCATACAATCCTAATACTGGTTGAAAGGCAAATTTATTTCAGTAGCAACTTGATTTGTTGTGGAAAAAAAAATTAAGATCAATTTTTTTTAGAAAATTATGAAGAAATGAGAGAGACATAAAACCAGGGACTCAAATTTCTTCTCAATTTTAATAATGTGTTTAATATTAATATGTGCGCACACACACAACACACACAAACAAAACATACTAGGAAAAAAGGTAAAATTTTGAGCCAGTTGTTCAACTTCTTGGAAGTCATTCTAATTAAATAAATAGAAAGCTAGGTAAAAAGGTAGGTATATAACAAGGTGTTCACTATAGAGTAGATTCTGAGACATAAATTAAAAATAATCCTAGAATCTAATAATAAGGTACTAATTAAATAAAACTTCAGTTGTGCAACTTAAGTTGGAATCTATGAAGCAGTTAATAACTAATGACTTAATCCATGGTTCTTAATCAGAGATTCATGATCCCGAGACCCCTAAAACTTTATATATTCTCTTACAAATACATTTTTGAGGGAAGGAAATATTCCATAGATTTCTTTATAATATTGAATAATCTAAAAGAGTGAAGGAACCATGGCAATAACAAGTAAATATTTATATTTTAAAAATTGACAAAACTCAGATTTTAAAAAGCACATTTAATAATATACATATAAAATTTCATGTTTGTAAAAAATAAAGACATGAGCATTCATATGCAAAAAGTTATAAAATGCCATGTAAGAAAATACTAAAAGTGGTCATTTGCAAGGGAATCTTAGGCCTTTTATTCAAAAGAAAAAATCTAAAAGTTATCTATGATCTGTATATTTAATACTTTCTTAGTGAACATATTATATAATGGCACCACAAAATTATAAATTATATAAGTAAACTATTAATAATGTAAATACAATTTGTATTGTTCAATACTTAGAAAAATAATCTAGAAACTAAAATAGATATAGTAATTTTAAATTTTAAAACCAAGTTGACTTGGAGTAAAAACCACATTCCCATCAAATATCAGAATTCCTTTAACAAGGTATCAAAACCAGTAAGAATACAGCCCTCCTTGGGACTGGAGTCTGTGATTCTGTATTGTTCATTAATTCACCCAAACAATATAATGGCTTCTCTCTCAGTCTTTAGATGAATAAAGGCTGGGTCTGTATTATTAATTAACTAAAGAACTGTGACTATTTAATTTACATATCATTTTTAAGGCTTAATGGTATGCCAAGCTCTATCCTGAAGCTCTACTGTAGTTACTAGATCACCACTTTAAAGTCATGTCTTTTTCTGGTTCCAAATACTATCTTACATTATATTATACAGTAATATGTGCATAAACTTGTAATACTGACATCATCAACAATGTGATTCACTAGAAAAATAAGTCAGTGAGTCAGATATAGAAACAAGAAATAACAAGCAATTTCAACATTACATGAAAGAAAATCCTATAATCAGCAAGGTCTTATTCTCACTTACTGGATTTTCTCTCATAAACCTAAAAAACAAAATTAGGCTCATAAAAAAGGGCTTGAAGAGATGAGTCTATACAAATCTTACACATAAGGAAACACACTTTTCATTTAAATGACAATGTGGAATTCACATCAGAACTGTATTACCAGACAAATGAAATATATGCACAAAATGTTTAATCATTTTATATTTAAATTGTGGCTTGTTACATAAAATGCCCTTCAAAATCAAGTTGACATCCATGTGTCCTCAGCAGAAATTAAATTAACACCCCCTTCTAAGAAGTATTAACTGATTCCTAACTCTGATCCTTCCTCTACAAGCCTTGCTCCTTAAATATTACCCAGATAATACAAACTGTTAAGACTACTACCAGGTTCATGTTGACATAATGCAGCATAAAAGTGGAAACATAACTACCTGGGATTATAGTACATAAAGTTAACAGAAGCTTACTGGAAAGGAAGTCATTGAAATTGGTCAACAATTGCAGTTGCTCCGCAACACTAGTTTCTAGAAGCACTGTTCCCTACTTAGAATCACATGCAAAGGAAAAAACTGATTTTCTCATTTCCTCAGAATATCTGAAGCAATCAACAATAATTCAAATAGATTACTCACATATGAAAGCCTTTAATTGCTGAACAATGTGAATTACTAAAAATACATATTTAAAGAATGAAACTACTGATTTGAAGTCAAGGAACCACATTGAAAACTATCTAGTTATTACATCAAATCAACTCTTTGCTTCCAAGGTACTTATACATTTCCAAGTATCCTGAAAAAGTTCAAAAATTACAGTAATTAATCCAGAGAGTTAAGCCAGTCTTCTCTAAAATTTTGGAATCTTGTCTGTATTTAAAAATAGTGAAGTAAATGCCCTTAATATAGGTTATAAAATATATATTCAACACTCTGAACAGTTGATTTTATCTATTTACTCAATAAATGTTTAATAATGGAGATCGGAAATGTCAAACAATGAGTGAGATTCTAAATCAAGTCCTTGACTTTTTTGGAGACTACTTTGCCATGAGAAAATTATTAAACTGTTAAAAAGGGAAATCACCTCATACTATTAGAATACACAGAGGCCTTCAAAGGAAGAGATCTGTGCCTCTTTGTGCACTAATCAATACCCATTGCCTAAGATTCTCAAAGTGTGGTCTGGGAATCTCTGGATCCAGAATACCCTTTCGTGGGTCTGTATGATCTAAAGCGTAGTCATAATGAGGGGTTTCTCTTTTTTTTTGGCCTTTTTCACTCCCATTTTCTTATAAGTATATAGTCAAATTTTGCTGGGGCTACCTAATGTGTGATATCACTGAATGTAGAGACAGATGTGAGAATTCAGCTGTCTTTGAGTAAGCCAGACATAAACAGATTTTCAAAACTATAAAACAATACCACTATCCTCACTGTTTTTACTTTGAAGAATATTTTTTCATAAAATAAGTTAATGTGTGTATCCTTGTTACTTCTAAATGAATAACAAATATGTTTGAACTTTCTTGGCTCTAATTTCTAATGTGGTAACTATCAATACATACAATCCATGCAAACCAAAGCTCTTTGTCATTTTCAACAGTCTTCACAGGTGTAAGGGAGTCTTGAGACCACAAAGATCAATGGCTTAGCACATAGTAGTGTTCGATAAGTATTTGTAAGCTTAAATTGTGAGTTAATAATACAGACCATACTAATGCAGTGATTACTGAGCTGAAATCCGAAGGTATTGATAGAGATCTGCAAGGTAAGTGAAAGATAATGAGGGGGGTTCTTCAATAATGTATACAGTATAAAAAGTAATGCTATTTAGGCCGGGCATGGTGGCTCATGCCTGTAATCCCAGCGCTTTAGGAGGCCTAGGCAGGAGGATCACGAGGTCAGAAGTTCAAGACCAGCCTGACCAATATGATGAAACCCCGTTTCTACTAAAAATACAAAAATTAGTTGGGTGTCGTGGTGCATGTCTGTAATCCCAGCTACTCAGGAGGCTGAGGCAGGAAAATCGCTTGAACCTGGGAGGGGGAGGTTGCGGTGAGCCGAGATCACACCATTGCGCTCCAGCCTGGGCAACAAGAGTGAAACTCCATCTCAAAAAAAAAAAAAAGTAATGCTATTTAACATTTTTTTCCCATGCATTTGAGCAATTTATAGAAAATGTTTGAAAACGAAATACTTCCTTACAAATGAGAAACTGCACAGGATGAGGGGCAACAGCCATGAAAAGTTATTGCCTCTTAACAAACTTTATTCTGTAATTTAAGAAAGAACATTTATTTTAGAGCTGAACATCCAAACACCTTTCACAGGAATATTGTGCTGAGAGAAAGAAGGTGGTTTATCATTAGTGTTATCATTTTCCAGAATTCATCAGTTTTAAAATAATGTTATTGTAAACAATGTTTGTATTATTTGCTACTTTTCAAAATGCTAAGGCAAAAGAAAATACCAAATAATGTATTTGCTCACTGCTGTTTCCAACACTACCCACTCATCATCCTTCTTTCAACTTTCAGGCCAGTTGACAATTTCTTTTGGGTGTATGAATTTGTGAGACTTCATCAAAGACAAAATTTGAAGTCACTTACATGATAAAATAGGATACCATATATTCCTTGAAGGAATACTAACTATTCTGCATATGCTGAGACCTGGGATCAAAATACTAAGATGACATGGTCTATTTTGCAAGAAGAGCCTGTTACTACATTAAAATTTGAACTGGAACAGAGGTGGCTTAGAAATAAAAAAAGAATTTCGACTTTTTATTTGGAAGTCTTCATAATTTCCTGAATGACCTATTAATGGATAAAAGCAAGTATAACAAAGCCATTCCTAGGATTTTATAAAAGGGAAGCAGATTATTAAACCATTCTGATGGATGATATCAAAAACATACTCTTGAGCACGTAAGCCCTGTGGTCTGCCTAAAGACTAGAGGGAAAACCCCTTGTTGACCATAAAAGGGCCGCCTGCATGTTCTCAGTGGAGTGCATACAGGATCTTATTTACACAAGTATAAATACATGCCATTCCTTTGTGCTCACAGGCCCTCCTGAAGGCTGGCCAGGGGAGGAGGGCCCAAGAGCTCAACGCAAACAGGATTCGAAAGCTGTAACATTTTCCAACATTGAATGTACTTTATTTTTCTAGCTTATCTTCTTTCATGATAAAAAATATCTACAAAGCATAGAATAACTATAATTTAACAGGTGGCAGCTCTAGAAATACTTGAACATAAGCCTTTAAGATTCCACAGGAGAAGAGAAAAACATTCCCATAAATAGATACTTTTTTCTAGTAACACTACAGCTGTGTGAAAACTGAGGGGAAAAGAAGAATGTATTTGTGTCAATAACCATGCCCTATCCATTTACATTTCTTAGTAACTTAGAGGCTAAATTTTGAAAACTTCTGAGAAACAGTAAGTGCACAAATCACCAAGACCTAAAACAGATAAATAAATACTATTAACAATATATTAAAATAATATATGTATATAATATACATGTATAATATATAATCACAATGTTACATTATAATCCTATATGTATTAATATAATTATATTGTAATTATATGTTTAATTACAATATTGTGATTAGAGACCAATCAAATGGATATGAATGATTATGAATATAATGAATAATTTCCTCTTAAAACCCTTAGGGAATTCTAGGATTTCTGCTTAGTAATACGTGTTAGACAGATACCATACTCTAGGCTAGAGTATGTGTGACTTAAAAGTCCTATCACATGGTTAAAATGAACATTAGTATTCATTTAATCTGATTATCTTTTCAGTGCGTGAATTCCCTCTAAAACATCTGTGCTTGGTGGCCTTATAGTACAGGAACCTATGTAACTAATAATGCTTAAATGCTTTACCCACTTTATTTAAGGTTAACCCCTATCAATGAGTAACAGAAAATTTAAGTCTGGCTCAACCCCCAGTGTATCCATATATCAACAGCACAGATCAGAAATGACGCAAATATAGCCCTGGGCAGGGAATTAATACCTATGATGTAGCTCATTTCAGCTCTGAGAAGCTCTGTTAAACTGTTTTACTGGTATCGACCTTGATATTATTGAGTCTAACTTCCCATGGTACTTCTTTAGTAATCTATTTTGATAAGTCCTTGCTGGTAAAGCAGCAACAGCATCTCACCAAATTATTAGAAATGCAGAATCTCAGGCCTCACCCCCAAGCCTACTGATGTATAATCTGCATTTTAACAAGATACAGTAGGATTCAAATGCACTTTCAACTCTGACAAACACTGATATAAGTAAATGCACAAATACTCTCTCTTTAAACGTTCTCCTGTAGAGCTACATTGGAGTGTTTTATTGGCCTCCTTGCATCAAACATTTTTTTTTTCACTTGATACAATTTGTTTTCAGAAACCTGAGTCTAGCTAGCCAAGAAGGACAGAGAAACTAAAGTCTATTAAGCAGACCAAGCACATTGCCAGAAGTCTCTGTGAAGTAGTTCTTAATTTAAAAATTAGAGAATTAAGTGCTCAAAAGGGTTAAGTGGTGAAGTCAAGATCATGTAACTAAAAACTGAATAAACCAGGATTGAAACCCAATTTCTCTAAGCCATATTTTCACACTCGGCTTTTTTCACTATGGATTTTCCTCATCCCAAACTTCCAGGCTCTCCCTTAAAACAAATATGTAGTGTTAGGAAGAATAAACCCCAAGATATTTAAGAACTCTTGTTGCCTTGTCTACGTTTAAGAAATGAAACTGTAAACTGAGCAAGTCTGCTCAGCACCTAGCCAAATTAGAGCTATAGTTTTAACAAATTAAAGTGGCCAGTAGAGGCACCGTAATGATTAAGGGCATGTGCCATGGAGCCGACTGCCTTTGTTGAAAACCACCTGGCCTTGGCCTTGTGGCTTAAATTCTCCTTAGACTAGGAATAATGCTACTAATTTCTCTTAAAAGTTTTCTGTGAGCATTAAAGGTATTAGTACATGTTGAGGGCTTACATGCATGTGTACTAGATAGGAAGCACTCAATATGTGTTAGCTGTATTATTAAATAGAATTCTTTATTCTGGTACATCTTCCTCTATAAATATAAAGGTCTGTCTTCCACTAGACATAAGTTATATCCTTCCATTTCAATGCAATGTTTGCTTTTTTCTCTTTTATTTGTCTTCTCACATGCATTGATTTCTTTCTTTCTTTCTTTCTTTTTTTGAGGCAGAGTCACTTCACTGCCAGGCGCGAGGCTGGAGTGCAGTGGCGCGACCTCAGCTCCCTGCCTTGAACCTCCACCTCCCAGGTTCAAGCAATTCTCCTGCCTCAGCTGGGACTGCAGGCGCGCGTCACCACGTCCAGCTCATTTTTGTATTTTTAGTAGAGACGGGTTTTCACCATGTTGGCCAGGATTGTCTCTATCTCCTGACCACGTGCTCTGCCTGCTTCGGCCTCTGATTTCTTACCATGATTAAAAGGAAAAATAAAATCCATCACCAGTGTGTATCTCTTATATACATTCACTGTCACAATCAATTCATGTGTCCACCGCTACTAAACTAGGGCAAATAACAAGTAGCTTGAAGACTTTTAAAACAAAAACTGCATGTGAAAGACAAAAATGTCTGCCAAGACTCACAGGTGACACCTTGAGCCTTGCACCTGACAATCCATTCTCAACTTCCAATTTCCAGTCTGCCAGCAAACGCCAACAGCTCTCATTTCAGAATAAATGCCAAACCTGACCACTTACCTACTTTGCTCTGGCCTGTCACCATCGCAGCATTTGCTCCCTTGCTCCCCTACAGTGTATTCTCACCCCACGGAAATAATCACCTCTATATAAAATTCATCACTCAGTTGCTTGCCCCTCTCCAGAACGCAGTCCCCCTTGCTGATCCTCAGTCCTGCCAGGTACGCTGTGACCCAGGGACTTTGCCTCTCCCCTTGACCCTGCCTGTGAAGGCCTTCTTCACCATCTCTGCAAGCTCTGTGCTCAAAGTCACCTCTGAGTCGGCCCTCAGTGACTTATTTCAAACTGCAACAGCATGCCCTATTCCCATACTGCCTAACCCCCAAAACACAGCACTGACCATTTTCTGTCATACTAATAGTTTCCTTATTTATGTTATTTGTCCTTTTTTCTCCCCTCAGTAGAAACGTAGCTCCAGGAGACCACAAGTTTTGTACATTCTGCTCATTGCTTTTTCACCTGTGACTAGTATCTTGCTGCATATGTCATAAATGCTAACTAGTTGTTAAATGAACAGATTTTATAGATATCTCTTAATATTTTATATTATATATATAATCAGTAGGGAAAATTCACACCACCAATATGTTTCCTTCTGGACAGAAAGAAGTCAAAACCAAAACCCAAAGATTTATAAGAAAAAAGAAAAAAGAAAAGAAAAACTATAGCTCCAATTTACAGACGCTAAGTAACCATCTCTTTTTCCAAAGCAGGAGGGCAAATGATTTCGTTAATTAAAGAGATCACTCTCTCTCAAAAGGCTACTCTCCCTTAATGTGACAGTTTCGCTCAGGAAGTGGATGCAATGACCTCGTACAAATGAAATTGCCGGAGCGACTGGCAGAGCAATTACTCATTTGGCCAGGATGCTGGCTAAAATCTCATAATCTTGCAAAAAGCAACTTGGGAATTTTAATGACCATACAGACTCGGCAGTTTAGTTTCAATTCTCTCTGAAAAATATCCGACATTGTACCACTCACTCTCTCTATTATGATATTCACTCATGAGCCCAATCTGACTCCTAAATCACCATGCTCATTATCAGAAGGATTTCAGCCCTTTGCTGCCAGGAGCTGATCACATCTGATCCAAATCAACTACTGGAACTAAGAAATTAGAATTCATATCCTGTCCTCTTCCCATATTTGATTTGGCAATAGTTGTCATGCCAACAAGACGCTTTAGCTTTGATATTTCTTCTTGTAAACTATATAACATTTACTACATTTATGAAAAAACTGAATAAAAGTAGGTTATGTCTTGCCTATCAAAAAGAGCCTATGAAATATGCAGAAAGAACTGTGAGTCCTACAGAAAGTACTAGTTGTTAGTATTATTCACATCTGACAGATAAGACAGAGGAAACAGCATAAAAAAAA
Organism: Cheracebus regulus; assembly: GCA_963574635.1. Lineage (NCBI taxonomy): Eukaryota > Metazoa > Chordata > Mammalia > Primates > Pitheciidae > Cheracebus > Cheracebus regulus. The sequence continues at coordinate 29,890 of CAUYQU010090710.1, forward strand.
AAAAAAAAAAAAAAAAAAAAAAAAAAAGAAATTTAAGGTAAATGGTGAAATATTTCCATATCCACCACCAATAAAATGGAAAATATTATCAGTTTTTTACAAAA
>CAUYQU010090716.1:0-10243 GCA_963574635.1 Cheracebus regulus
CACCCTTCCCTGCCAAATCCCCAAAGTCCATTGTATCATTCTTATGCCTTTGTGTTCTCCTAGCTTAGCTCCCACATATCAATAAGAACATATGATGTTTGGTTTCCATTCCTAAGTTACTTCACTTAGAATAATAGTCTCCAATCTCATCCAGGTCACTGCAAATGCAGTTAATTCATTCTTTTTTATGGCTGAATAGTATTCCATCATATAAATATACCACAGTTTCTTTAGCCACTTGTCGACTGATGGGCATTTGGGTTGGCTCCACAGTTTTGCAATTGCAAATTGTCCTGCTATAGACATGCATGTGCAATTATCTTTTCTGTATAATGACTTTTTTCTTCTGCATAGATACCAAGTAGTGGGACTGCTGGATCAAATGGTAGTTCTACTTTTAGTTCTTTAAGGAATCTCTACACTGTTTTCCAAAGTGGTTACACTAGTTTTCATTCCCACTAGCAGTGTAGAAGTGTTTCCTTTTCACTGCATCCATGCCAACATCTACTGTTTTTTGATTTTTTGATTACGGCCATTCTTGCGGAAGTAAGGTGGTATTGCATTGTGGTTTCGATTTGCATTTCCCTGATTATTAGTAATGTTGAGCATCTTTTCATATATTTGTTGGCCATTTGTATATCTTCTGAGAATTGCCTATTCATGTCCTTAGCCCACTTTTTGATCAGATTTTTTTTTCTTGTTGATTAGTTTGAGTTCATTATAGACTTTGGGTATTAGTTAGTCCATTGTCAGATGTATAGATTGTGAAGATTTTCTTCCACTCTGTGGGTTGCCTGTTTACTCTGCTGACTGTTCCTTTAGCTGTGAAAAAGCTCTTTTGTTTATCTGTTTTTATTGCATTTGCTTTTGGAGTCTTGGTCATGAAACTCTTGACTAAGCCAATATCTAGAAGGGTTCTTCCAATGTTATCTTCTAAAATTTTTATAGTTTCAGGTTCTATATTTAAGTCCTTGATCCATCTTGAATTGGTTTTTGTATAAGGTGAGAGGAGAATTCAGTTTCATTCTCCTGCATGTGGCTAACCAATGATGCCAGCACCATGTGTTGAAAAGGGTGTCCTTTCCCCACTTTGCTTTTGTTTGCCTTGTGAAAGAACAGTTGGCTGTAAGTATGTGGGTTTATTTTGGGGTTTTCTATTCTGTTCCATTGGTCTATGTGCCTATTTTTATGTCAATACCATGTTGTTTTGGTGACTATGGCCTTATTGTATAGTTTGAAATCAGGTAGTGTGATGCCTCCAGATTTGTTCTTTTTGCTTAGTCTTGCTTTGGCTATGTGGGCTCTTTTTTGGTTCCATATGAATTTTAGAATTTTTTTTTCTAATTCTGTGAAGAATGATGGTGGTATATTGATGGGGGTTGCATTGAATTTGTGTATTGCTTTTGTCAGCATGGTCATTTCCACAATATTGATTCTACCCATCCTTGAGCATGGGATGTGTTTCCATTTGTTTGTGTCATCTATGATTTCTTTCAGCAACGTTTTTTGTAGTTTTCTTTATAGAGGTCTTTTGCCTCCTTGGTTAGGTATATTCCTTTTTTTTTTTTTTTTTTTTTTGCAGTGATTGTAAAAGGGGATTATTTCTTGATTTGATTATCTGCTTGGTCACTGTTGGTGTATAGAAGAGCTACTGATTTGTGTACATTAATCTTGCATCGAGAAACTGCTGAATTCTTTTATCAGTTCTAGGAACTTTCAAGAGGAATGTTTAGAATTTTCAAGGTAAATGATCATATCATCAGCGAACAGTGAAAGTTTGACTTCCTCTTTACAGATTTGGATGCCCTCTATTTCTTTTTCTTGTCTTAATGCTCTGGGTAGGACTACTAGTACTGTGTTGAAGAGGAGTGGTGAGAGTGGCCATCCTTATTTTATTCCAGTTCTCAGAGGAAATGCTTTCAACTTTTCCCCATTCATTATTATGTTGGCTGTGGGTCTGTCATAGATGGCTTTTATTACATTAAGTTATGTCCCTTGTATGTTGATTTTTCTGAGTTTTAATCATAATGGGATGATGGATTTTGTAGAATGCATTTTCTGCATCTATGGAGATGATCACATGATTTTTATTTGTAATTCTGTTTATGTGGTGTATCACATTTATTGACTTGTGCATGTTAAACCATCTCTGCATCCCTGGTATAAAACCCAGTTTATCACGGTGGATTATCTTTTTGATATGTTGTTGGATTTAGTTAGCTAGTATTTTGTTAAGGATTTTAGCATATATATTCATCAAGGATATCAGTCTGCAGTTTTCTTTTTTGTTTATATACTTTCCTGGTTTTGGTATTAGGGTGATGCTGCCTTCATAGAATGAATTAGGGAGATTCTTTCTTTCTCTTTCTTGTGGAATAGTGTCAAAAGGATTGGTACCATGAGGATGGAATGTTTTTCCATTTGTTTGGGTCCTCTCTTATTTACTTGAGCAGTGGTTGGTATCCCTTCACATCCTTTGTTAGCTGTCTTCCTAGGTGTTTTATTCTCTTTGTAGCAGTTGTGAATGGGAGTTCATTCATGATTTGGCTCTTTGCCTGCCTATTGTTTGTGTAAAGAAATGCTTGGAATTTTTGCACATTGATTTTGGATCCTGAGATTTTGCTGAAGTTGTTTATCAGTTTAATAAGTTTTTGGGCAGAGATGATGGGGTTTTCTAAAGATATGTCATCTGCAGACAGAGACAACTTGACATCCTCTCTTCCTATTCAAATACCCTTTATTTCTTTCTCTGGGCCTGACTGCCCTGGCCAGAACTTCCAATACTGTTGAATAGGAGTGGTGAGAGAGAACATCCTTGTCTTGTACTGATTTTCAAAGGGAATGCTTCCAGCTTTTGCCCATTCAATATGATATTGGCTCTGGGTTTGTCATAAATAGTTCTTATTGTTTTGAGATATGTTCCATCAATACCTAGTTTATTGAGAGTTTTTAACATGAAGCGATGTTGAATTTTATCAAAGGCCTTTTCTGCATCTATTGAGATAATCATGTGGCTTTTTCCTTTGGTTCTGTTTATGCCAATGTCATGAAAATGGCCATACTGCCCAAAGTAATTTATAGATTCAATGCTATTCCTATCAAACTACATTCATATTTTTCATAGATTTAGAAAAAACTTTTAAATTTTATATGGAATCAAAGAAGACCCCATATAGCCACGACAATCCTAAGCAAAAAGAACAAAGCTGGAGGCATCACACTACCTGATTTTAAACTATACTACAAGGTTACAGTAACCAAAAAAGCATGGTACTGTTACCAAAACAAAAATATATACCAATGGAGCAGAACAGAGACTTCAGAAATAACATCACATATCTACAACCATCTGATCTTCAACAAACCTGGCAAAAACAAGCAATAGGGAAAGGATTTCCTATCAGTAAATTATGCTGGGAAAACTGGCTAGTCATATGCAGAAAACTGAAACTGGATCCCTTCCTTACATCTTATATAAAAATTAACTCAGGATGGATTACATACTTAAGTGTAAAACCCAAAACCATTAAATCTCTGGAAGAAAACCTAGGCAACACCATTCAGGACATAGGCATGGGCAAAGACTTCATGACAAAAATGCCAAAAGCAATTGCAACAAAAGTCAAAATTGACAAATGGGATCTAATTAAATTAAAGAGCTTCTGCACAGCAAAAGAAACTATCATCAGAATGAACAGGCAACCTAAAGGATGGGAGAAAATTTTTGCAATCTACCCATCTGACAAAGATCTAAGATCCAGAATTTACAAGGAACTTAAACATATTTACAAGAAAAAAACAGCCCCATCAAAAAGTGGGCAAAGGATATGAACAGACATTTCTCAAAAGAAGACATTTACATGGCTGACAAACATGAAAAAAGCCCAAGATCACTAATCATCAGAGAAATGCAAATCAAAACCATAATGAGGTACCATCTCATGGCATGCAGAATGGCAATTATTAAAAAGTCAGGGAACAATAGATGCTGGCGAGGCTGTGGAGAAATAGGAATGCTTTTACACTATTGGTGGAATGTAAATGAGCTCAACCATTGTGGAAGACAGTATGGCAATTCCTCAAGGATCTAGAACCAGAAATACCATTTGATCCAGCAATCCCATTACTGGGTATAGACTCAAAAGAATATAAATAATTCTACTGTAAAGACACATGCACACATATGTTTATAGCATCACTATTCATAATAGCAAATACATGGAACTAACCCAAATGTCCATCAGTGATAGACTGGATAAAGAAAATGTGGTACATATACACCATGGAATACTATGTAGCCATAAAAAATGAGATAATGCCCTCTGCAGGGCCATGGATGAAGCTAGAAGCTATGATCCTTAGCAAACTAACACAGGAACAGAAAACCAAACACTGCATGCTCTCACTCACAAGTGCGAGTTGAACACTGAGAACACATGGGCACAGAGAGGGGAACAACACACACCAGGGCCTGTTGAGGAGTGCTGGGGGAGTAAAGGGAGGGAACTTAGAGGATGGGTCAATAGGTGCAGCAAACTACCATGACACATGTATATCTATGTAACAAACCTTCACCTTCTGCACATGTGTTCCCCCCCCCCCCCTTTTTTTAAGGAGAAATAAAGAAAAAGGATTGGTACCAATTCTTCTTTGAACCTCTGGTAGAATTCTGCTGTGAATCCATCTGGTCCTGGACTTTTTCTTTGTTGGTAATTTTTAAATTACCACTTCAATCTCACTGCTTGTTATTGGTCTGTTCAGGGTATTTAATTCTTCCTGATTTAAGCTGGAAGGGTTGCATTTTTTCAGAAATTTATCCATCTCTTCTAGGTTTTCTACTTTATGCACATAAAGGTGTTCATAGTAGCCTTGAATGATCTTTTGTATTTCAGTGGTGTCAGTTGTAATATCTCCTGTTTCATTTCTTAATGAGGTTATTTGAATTTTCTCTCTTCTTTTCTTGGTTAATCTTGCTAATGGTCTATCAATTTTATTTATCTTTTCAAAGGGGAAGCTTTTTGTTTCATTTATCTTTTTGTCGTTGTTGTTGTTTGTTTGTTTCAACTTAATGTAGTTCTGCTCTGATCTTGGTTCTTTCTTTCCTTCTGCTGGGTTTGGGTTTGGTTTATTCTTGTTTCTCTAGTTCTTTGAGGTGTGACCTTAGCATGTCAGTTTGTGCTCTTTCAGTCTTTTTGATGTAGTCATTTAGGGCTAGGAACTTTCCTCTTAGTACTACCTTTGCTGTACCCCAGAGGTTTTGATAGGTTGTGTTATTATTGTCATTCAGTTCAAATAATTTAATTTCCATCTTGATTTCGTTTTTGACCCAGTGATCTTTCAGGAGTAGGTTCTTTAATTTCCATGTATTTGCATGGTTTTGAGGGTTCCTTTTTGAGTTGATTTCCAGTTTTATTCCACTGTGGTCTGAGAGAATGCTTGAGAGAATGCTTGATATAATTTCAATTTTCTTAAATTTATTGAGGCTTATTTTGTGGCCTATCATATGGTCTATCTTGGAGAAAATTCCATGCACTGTTGAATAGAATATGTATTCTGCAGTTGTTGGATTAAATTTTATGTATATATCTGCTAAGTCTATTTGTTCCAAGGTATAGTTTGAATCCATTGTTTGTTGACTTTCTGTCTTGATGACCTGTCTAGTGCTCAGTGGAGTATTGAAGTCCCCCACTATTATTGTGTTGCTGTCTATATCATTTCTTAGGTCTCTTAGTAATTGTTTTATAAATGTGGTAGCTCCAGTATTAGGTACACATATGTTTAGGATTGTGGTATTTTCCTGTTGGACAAGGCCTTTTACCATTATATCATGGCCCTCTTTGTCTCTCTTAACTGCTGTTGCTTTAAAGTTTGTTTTGTCTGATATAAGAATAGCTACCTCTGCTTGTTTTGGGTATCCATTTGCACGAAATGCCTTCTTTCACCCTCTTACTTTAAGTTTATATGAGTTCCTTATGTGAGTCTCCTGAAGGCAGCAGATGGTTGGTGAATTCTTATCCATTCTGCAGTTCTGTATATCTTAAGTGGGTATTTAGGTCATTTACATTCAATGTTAGTATTGAAATGTAAGGTACTGTTGCATTCATTGTGCTATTTGTCACCTGCACACCTTGGTTTCTTTGTGTTTTGTTTTTGCTTTTGTTTGTTTTGCTTTTGAACTTGTATTTTTGTTTTATAGGTCCCATGTAATTTATGCTTTAAAGAGGTTCTGTTTTGATGTTTCCTGGATGTGTTTCAAGATTTAGAGCTCCTTTTAACAGTTCTTATAGCGGTGGCTTGGTAGTGGCAAATTCTCTCAGCATTTGTTTGTCTGAAAAAGAGTGTATCTTGATTACAAACTTCTAGCCTCCAGAGCTTTGAGAGAATAGATTTCTGTTGTTCAAGCCACTTAGTTTGTGGCAATTTGTTATGGTACTCTAGGAAACTAATACAGAAAGTGTTCCCACTTTTTTGATTTTCTAAAATGTTTATGTAAAATTAGAATATTTTCCTTGACTTTACAATAGACCTTGTCAATGGAGTCTTCTGGGTCAAGTATTTACTTGGTGAGATTTTTGATTACTGATTGAATTTAATGATTACAGAACTATTTGGGTTTTCTATTTCTTCTTAATTTTGGGGAGCTGTATTTTTTTACATGTTCATAATATCTTCATTATCTTTTTTCACTGTTATAATAACTTTATCTTGCATTTTACAGAAGTCTGAAGGATTTTTAAAAAGCACCTCCTTACCTCACATCACGTTTCTCTGACAGTTGTTAAAGTAGGCGATAAGTATGTTAATAGCTTGAGCATCAGCATCTTGCGAGGATTTCAGACCAACCAACCACTAGCCAAAGAACTTGGCAGCTTTTTTATCTTGCTTTTAATAGAATAGTATATCCACTCTGGACAGGAAAACCTGTCCAGCCACATTTCCACAACACGTTTTGCAAAATCAGTGATTAGCAAATTAGTTAGCTTTAGCACCGAGCTGTGCTCACTTGCCTGTGACAGCCTGGAAGCCAGTTTTGATACTGGCAACAGAACACCTAGAATGATAAGTTTCACACTGTAGGAAATAAGAGTCACGTGTCCTTCTGCAGGATTGTGTCCAGTGATCAGCACGTATATATATTCCTTGATAGATCTTCTCAAGACATTTTCTGTTTCTGTTGGAATCTTTCTTTGATGATAAGTTGGTTATTATCATCTATAGAACCACTTGTACCCAATTTGGCCAAGAAAAATGCAAGGAGATGTTTGTGCTGATTATGTCATAGTTTACAGATATCTGTAAAGTTGACAAAAGAAGTTTTCTTGGTTCCTACTTGGATGACCTGTGGAAGTTTCGCAATGAATTTTTCTCCCCAGCAACCATATCTGGATTCTTCTCCCTCATGATGTTGAACACGTGATTCAGCAGGTTCTCTTATGAGTAGTCGCTTTCTGAGCCTGCCCAAGCAGGGCTGGTCTGATTACTCAATGAGATACCGTCATCTTTTTTGCTGTCTTCATCTTCTAGAGCTTCATCTTTCTTGAGTATTTCATCCTCATCTGGGTACTTGACATTGTTCTTTTTCTTCCTTTTATTGCCAAGCATAATGTCGAGGTCATCCTCTGGTTCAGCTGGTTCCTAAGCCTCACTTTCAATCTTAGGATCCTTTACACCTTCTTCACCTTCATCAATATTAAATATCTTTTTTGCTTTTTTCTTCTTGTTCTTTTGATCAAAGAAGTTCAATCATCTAGATCATCAGAAGCATCTTTTTTCCTGCTGTCCAATTGGTCAGCTTCTAAATCTTTGTCCTCAGTTGGCTCTGGCTCCAGACTTTTGTTTCTGAAGGCTGGGTTTCCTCTGTTTGGGTATCCTCTTCTTCATCTAACATAAAGGCTTCTTCTTCTTTTCTTCTTGCTCATAGTAGGATTAAAAATCTTCTCATCCCCAGACGTGGCTGCAGCTCCAGTAGGCTCCGCATGGACGGGCAGTCAGATGGGTCAGCCCCAGGCTCCATGGCAGCGCAGCTCTTGCCAGTACCTTTCCCACCACCGCATCAGGCTCTCGCATCAGCAAAAGGGCCATTATCTTTCTTAAGGGCTGGTTAAGGGCATCTTCAGTGATATCCCTTTCATCATTCCTTATATGCATTGTTTGTGCCTTATCTTCTCTTTCAATCTCTTCTGAGTTTGTCAATTGTATTAGTCTCAAAAAACTAACCCTGTTGTTCCACTTGATTCCAATGTTTTCTATTTCATTATTTTCTCCTCTTTATTATTTCCTTTCTTCTACTTGATTAGAGTGTATTTTACTGTTAGTTTGTTATGTCAGTTCCTTTATATAAATACAAAACTCATTACATTAGAAAAGCCTTTTTTCTTTTCTAATATATGTTTCTAAAGCTATAAATTTCCTGATAAGTTTACTTTAGCTGCATCCCTCAAGTTTTATATTATGTTTTCATTGCCATTCAGTTCTAAATTTTTTCTAATTCCATTATTTCTGTCTTTATTCAGAGGATATTGGAAATTAACTTAACTTCCAAACACATGAGAATTACTAGTTATATTTTTGTTATTGATTTTTAGCTTAATTGCATTGTTGTCAGATGATATATTCTCAATGAAATTTACTTAGACAAGATTTTAAAATTCAGTATCTAGTCAATTTTTGTAAGTGTTCCAGATGTATTTCAGAAGATGTACATTCTCCCATTTTGGGGTGTGCTGTTCTATGTCCACACATTAAGTCAAGTTTCATAATCTCTAATAATTTTGTAGAAGAATAATTTTTTTCTGCCTCTGAACTCAAATTACATTCTCTCATCTACCTTCTTTCTTACAAAGAAATATCAAGTTCTTCATCATTCTGATCACCCTTTCTATGCATCATCATCATCGTCTTAGGTGACACACCTTAAGTTTCCAAAAGTGAGCAAGCCATTTCATAACTGCTTAAGCCAGTTAATAACTGGGACATTATATTAATCTCTCCCAGGCTTAAAATCTCTTCTCACCAGTAAATGAGGATGTAGAACTGAAAATTAAAATACGTGTTTAAAAATACTATTATTTTTATTATTAATTAATAAATAACATGCATGGTACTGGCACATAACAGACAAGATAAATGGTAATATTATAATGATTCACATTTTTATATCTATTGCCATGATTCTAATATTTGTGTCTTTTCAGGTTACCATTAACACACATTAAATTTCTCTGGCTACAGTAAGGTTGAATCGGCCCCCATATCCATGTGACTTTTGTCAAAGGGCATAATATATTCATTAAGGAAAAGATGCCATATATACCATTGAATAAGTCACCATTTCAGAATACTTTTGCCATATTTTATCAATAATTTTGCATCTTCACACAATAACCCAATAAAGCAGTGCCATGGTCATTGAGATGGGTGACTATCAGAAGAAAAATGAATTCTATTATAAGACTCTGTATGAATTAAACCTTCTGTTTGTAGGTGCTGTAGTAGAGGACTTCAGATATGTTTTCTCATTTAATGTCACAAAAAACCCTTAAAATAGATATTACGGTTCCTACTTTATAGATAAGAGAAACTGAGGTTCAGGAATTTAAAGAGATTTGCCCAAGCCCATATATGGTGGAGATACAAGCAATGCAGGTATATATCAGCAGGTGTATGCCAGCAGATACAACAGCCATCAAGTCTGGGACTAAATATACTCTAAAAGCCCAATCCACTATAAAAGAGACTAAGCCCAAAGTCTTCTCTGGGTCTCTCTTATAATTCTGTCCCTTTCTCCACAATGCTTCTTATTCTCACTCAAGTCTGTCATATCCATTACCCACACAGGCACAGCTAATGCAGTATTGATCTCAGTCTGTGGCTGGATTCCAGAGATAGCGGGAGAGGGTTAGACCTTAGTTACCTGCAGAAAATTTGCCCTCTGCTCCACAAATCACAATGGCTTTTACTGCATGGTCTTTTACAGCTTTCTGTAGTCCTTCTTCTAGTTCATGGAGTAAAGCCATGATAAATGTTTGAAATGAGAGACAGGAAAAGACTAACTTCTTCACAATACCAATGTGAAAGTTGTCAACCTCAAGATGGAGTCACTCTCTAGAGTTCCCTCCCAGGATGGCTGAGGATTTGCTGGACCTGAATAGCAGTTCAACTTCTTCCTCTGAACAATCCTGCTTCCACTCCATTCCTAATAAGAATCTTTTTTCTCATCTCCACATGACTGTCTACTTCTGGA
>CAUYQU010090717.1:0-85448 GCA_963574635.1 Cheracebus regulus
AGTTTCACCATGTTGGCCAGGATGGTCTCGATCTCTTGACCTCGTGATCTGCCTGCCTCAGCCTCCCAAAGTGCTGAGATTACAGGCGCGAGCCGTGGCGCCTGGCTGAAAGAACGAATTGTGAGCTGTAAGGGGAAGATATTGATCCTTTTCTTAGTTGACCTCTCTACAGCATCTGACTACTCCGTTTCTTACTGAAAAGCGCTTTGTAGCTTTCTTAATTGACTCTCCCCCACTATTTTTCTATTAACTCTTGCTGCTACCTTTTTAGTTGTCTTAGCCAAATCTTTATTCTCTGGAAATTTATTTTTATTGCTTTTAACATGGTGAAATTGTTTTTCTGATTTAAAAATTGACAGATAATTACTGAAAATTTAAAGCAATTCCCAGAATAGTACAAAGTGGACTGATAAAAATTATCCTAATATCCCGGGCGCTGTGGCTCATGCCTGTAATCCCAGCTGTTAGGGAGGCAGAGGCAGAAGGATAGCCTAAGCATAGGAGTTCAAGACCTACCTGAGCAATATAGTGAGACCCCCGTTCTCCACAAAAAAGAAAAAAACAAAAAGACAAAAAATATTATCATAATACTTAGCTCCTTTAGATAACTAAAATTAACATTTCATTTTTATAAAAAGTTATTTTATTTTTTAAGCTCTGGGGTACATGTGTAGGATGTGCATGCAGATTTGTTAAATAGGTAAACATGTGCCATGGTGGTTTGCTGTACCTACCAACCTATCACTTAGGTATGAAGCCCAGCATGCATTTAGCTCTTTTCCCTAATGCTCTCCCCGCTGTTGCTCTCCCCGATGGGCCCCAGTGAGTGTTGTTCCTTTCTCTCTGTCCATGTGTTCTCATTGTTCAGCTTCCACTTATAAGTGACAACATGCAGCGTTAGTTTGTTGAGGATAATTGGCTTCCAGCTCCATCCATGTCCCTGCAAAGGACATGATATCATTCCTTTTTATGGTTGCATAGTATTCCATGGTGTATATATACCACATTTTCTTTATCCAGTCTATCATTGATGGGCATTTGGGTTGATTCCATTTCTTTGCTATTATGAATAGTGCCACAATAAACATATGCATGCATATATCTTTGTAATAGAATGCTTTATATTCCTTTGGGTTACACCTAGTAATGAGATTTCTGGGTCAAATGGTATTTCTGCTTCTAAATCACTGGGAAATTGCCACACTGTCTTCCATAATGGTTGAACTAATTTACATTCCCACCAACAATGTGAAAGTGCTGGCAAAGTTGCAGAGAAAAGGTTAGTATTTTAATAGGCATCTTTTCTTCTCCCAGCCTCTCTCTCCAACGTGGTTCCAAAACTGTGTCTAAACAATGATTCGTCCTTGATGTTTTTGGAATTGCTCCCATTTTGGAGACAACTCTACCAATCATGATTACCAAAGGAACTGTTATTTTGTATACACCTTGAAAGAAGATAACATAATCCTTCTTCCATCTAACACCTGTTCACAATTAGTTGTCCCAGTAGTGTGCATCTTGTACAGAAATCTTAGCTAGACTTCAGAAGCAAATTAAGATCACATATGCCCTACTGAATGGCAGGGAATGTATTCTTCGCTATATTATAAATATAATATAGGGATTAAGAAAATGGACTACTTGTACTAGGGTGGAGATATTAAGGAAAAGCCAGGAAAGATGGACAGTTTTATTTTACCTCTACAAAAACACTTATTACAGTGTAATTCTTGTTGGATGAAGGATACTATGTAAAGCACATTTGGTTGAAATAAAAACTCAAGATGAGGGCAACATCATAGGAAGATCCTGTCCTGCCATGAGGTTGACAAAGAGTGGCCAGGAGGGTGAGACAAAGCACTGGATGGGTGTTCAAAGGGCATGCCTGATAAACTCTCTGTCATAGGCTACCAGGAAAATAAGTTCTTTATTTTTATTTGTATTTTTTGAGACAGAGTCTCATTCTGTGGCCCAGGCTGGAGTGCAGTGGTGCAATCTCAGCTCACTGCAACCTCTGCCTCCTGGACTCAAGCAATTCTCCTTCCTTAGCCTCCAGAGTAGCTGGGATTACTGGGGTGCACCACCATGCCTGGTTAATTTTTGTGTTTTTTGTAGAGGCAGGGTTTTACCATATTGGCCAGGCTGGTCTTGCACTCCTGACCTCAGATGATCTGCCTGCCTTGGCCTCCTAAAGTGTTGTCATTACAGGCCTGAGCCACTGCTCTCAGGTGGAAGATAAGTTCTTAATAAGGAGACTGATAGGTAGTTTATTGATTATTTTAGGGAGTTGTATTTTCAGAAGAATTCCAAGCTTGGAAAATAATGACCTGGACTTGCTTCTTCTCAAGGCAGCCCCCTCGACCCCGGTCTCAAATACCTACAGTAACAGGAAGTATACTGCTTAGATGACATAGTTTCCCTGATAGCAAAATCATCCCCAATTCTCTGCTCACAGAGGTGATTCCTAACATAACTAGACAATGGAGATGTTTTCCTTAGGAAGACTTTAGGGTAGAAAAATGTCAGAACAAGATACTTATTATTCCACTATGAGATCTGCTGCCCCTATACCTTAATTGTTACAAATCATCCCTCACTGTTCTAATAGACCAATAGACCTGTTCTAATAGACCAACTGGTCATGATTTTGCCCTCCAGGATATTTGGCAATGTCTGTAGAGATTTCTGATTGTCATAATTGGGGGAAGGTCTTCCTGGTGTCCAGTGGGTAAAGGCTAGATGTAACCAAGCCCCCCACAACAAAGAATTATGTGGCACAAAAGGTCAGTAGTGTCAAGGTTGAGAAACCCTGTAATAGAGTGTGTGCTCTGCGCCAGTGGCCAAGAAATAGTTTGTACATTGCTATCATTTTCAAATGATAGTCTTCATGTTATGCCATTTTCCTCCTTTTTTTTTTGTATTCAGTTTTGGATTTTTCATATAATATTGAATAGTATGGATCTGTTAGATGTGGTACTGGAGATAAAAGGATACATCACCGAGAGAGCTGGATCTTGATAGCACCTAGGAGGTAGCTACTGTTTCCTGTTGTGTTTGTTTCCTACGGTGTTTTCTGATGTGTTCTCTGCTTGGGTTTGCAATGTTGTAGTTTTAAATTGTATGGGGCAGGGGTGGGGCCAGGTGTGGTGGCTCATGCCTATAATTCCAGCACTTTGGGAGGCTGAGGCGGGCAGATCACCTGAGGCCAGGCGTTTAAGACCAGCCTGGCCAACATGGTGAAACCTGGTCTCTACTAAAAATACAATTAGCTGGGCATGGTATGCATGCCTGTAGTCTCAGCTACTCTGGAGGCTAAGACAGGAGAATTGCTTGAACCTGGGAGGTGGAGGTTGCAGTGAGCCCAGATTGTGCCAGTGCACTCCAGCCTGGGTGACAGATCGAGACTGTCTCAAAAAAAGTGACTGTGTTTTCTAGGCAGCAAATGGTACAATATACTGGATGCCGGTTGCTTTTTTTGACTAGTTCTTCCATCTTGGATTTTCTTGGAATCATCCTCATCTTATAGATGAGGATACCTGATCCCCCTCTCCCACTTGGTTACCACTGGGAACAATTTTAGACAATATGGCACTGTTATCCCATTAACAGTTATTAAACCAGGGCTGGATTGGGCCAATCAGAGTAGATTCTTGAGGACTCGAAGTTGAGGCCAAAATATTCTAGTCTAGTCTGGTTGAACTAAAGAAATGCTAATTTAGATTATGATATTAGTGACCAGTTTTCTACCATATGGACTAGAAAACAGAAAAGGTTAGGTAGACTGAGGCTTAAGAATATCACCTATACTCAGGGAAGGAGAGCAGAAAGACTGAGAGTTTGGACAATAGGTGCTGCTGGCTCTGGCTACAGTTCTATTCTGAGAGGCTGTGAGAATCCCCAGTGTCTTCATGGAAAATGCCCCTTTTTGCATAAGATGATGATTTGATTTTAAACATAGCATTGTACATTTGTGACCAGACAATAAAATACTGTAGCTTGATTTTTCATTAAAGAATATAATTTAGCCAACTTTACAGATCATTTCATTTACATTTACAAAGGCTGTATTTCATTTTTTATGAATATACTATAATTTATTTAACAAATTCTCTTTACTAGTGAGCATTAAGATTTCCAACAAATATTTCTACAATAAACATCCTTAAACATACTTTTAATATAAAATAGTTGCACAACTGTTTTCTTCCCATAAAGTCCGTAAAGTCAGATTGGTCAGATTGAGATCAAAGATAATTTCGTTAAAATTGTTTAAATATTATCATACTTCCCTCCAGAACAATTATATTAGTTTATACTTTCATTAACAGTAATTAGGAGATACTGTTTCTTCAGAATGACTGTCAGTGTTAGGTTTTGTAAATATCTTCAGTATTTGTAATCTGATGGAAAAGGCTCATGTCACATTTTAAGCTTTGAATTTATTTGATCATTAGTGAATTTAAATGTTATATATTTATTGGTGATTAGTATTTCTTATTTTGTGAGTTGCCTTTTCATGTCTTTTGACCAGTTTTGATTTGATAGTTCACATTTTATCATTGATTTGTAACCAATGTTTACATATTAGGGACATTTACTCTCTATTATCTGTGTTGCAACCTTTATCCCCCACTTGATACTTTGTTTTCCTTTGACATTTGACCTTGTGCACGTATATATGGGAAGAATGCAGGTATTTTTAAAGCTCTTGTGGTCAAATTTCTCAATTTTTAATTTATGAAAAGAAAAGCAATAACTTTCAGCCTTATTTTATTTTGGGATTTAAAATTTTCATTTTTAGAACAGTTGATCCACCGTGATTTATTTAGACTTGTGGAGTGTGTTGTGATGCAGTTTTTCTCCCTTTATTTCTGGTTTTTTGGATTTCCCACCTGCTACCATTTGTTCCTGAAGTTCTTTCAATTCTGTCTCCAGAATATCTTTGGAATGCATTCCCTCATTCCACCTCCAACTTCTCCACCCTGGCCAAGAATTCATTATTTTTGGCCTACATTACTGCAACAGCTTCCTATCTGGTCTCCCTGCTTCCAATCTTAGAACTCTAAAACTCAGTCCCAGATGTTGCCAGAATGGTTTTTCAAAAAGAAACTCCTGGGGAACTTCCAGGAAAGATTTTGATTTGAGCATAGTCATTTCATTTTTCTCTCCAAGATTTCCATGGAAAATACTAGCTTAAGTAGTTTGAACTACTCTACAATATTCAGAGTGCCACTCTGGCCATATTTTAAACATTTCTCAAAAATTAAATAAAAATTCCACTAGGACTCCATGCTTCTAAACGACAGGAGATTTGATAATGGTTTGTCTTGGGTCTTCTGACTTAAGACTCAAGGAACAACTGACCTTTCAAATAGTCCTTAAAGCAAGATGCATTTCTTTAAGATTGTTAATTTTCCCATTGACCCACCAGGGCCTATGGGAGGGTGGGGAACAAGGGGAGGGAGAGCATTAAGACAAATACCTAATGCATGTAGGCCTTAAAACCTAGATGACAAGTTGATAGGTTCAGCAAACCACCATGGCACATGTATACCTATGTAACAAACCTGCACATTCTGCACGTGCATCCCAGAACTTAAAGTAAAATAAAAGAAATAAGATATAAAGATATGGACTTAATATTCAAGAATTCCCTCACATATCCAAGTCTTTTTGCAGTTAGACATGGGCTACATGACTGGTTTTTGTCAATGGGTTGTGAGCAGATGTGCAGTGTGACTTGTCCAAGGAGAAGCTCCAGGAGCCAACATATGGTTACTCCATGTCATTGTCTCCCTCTGTGACAAGCCTCATATGGTCCAGATATAAGCACTCTATTTATCCTGCTCCCATAATGAAAACGATGTGGGCCAGAGTTGCAGTTAACTCAACTTGAAATAGGAATAAGAAATGAATCACAGAATTTTGGGGATCATTACTTCTGCAGCATAACTCAACCAGACTTCCAAGAGTCTAAGGTGGCAACTGCCAGTCTTCTTAAAGGCTGGGCTCTGAACTGGCATGGTTTACTCCTACCATACGCTAGGGATCAAAGAAGTCACAGCCTAGCTCAAATTCAAAATAGTAAGAAGGCATAGATGGGGTGAGTGTCAAAAAGTCTGTGGTCATCTTTCATTTGCCACAATCTGCCCGCTAGCCACAAATATATTCTTCCTTCTTGAAAAAATAATTTGCCATTTCCAAGACTACCAAAGCCTCACTTCATCACGGCATTGGCTCAAATTTCAGGATATCATCATCCAAATCAGGTCTGGCATGGATGCAGGTATTTGGATGTGGTTCTTTGAGAATGGTTCCTCTTTATCTGAAGACTTGTAAAGTAAAGAGCTAAGTTCTTTATTTCCCAGGTACATCTAACATGTCACAGAAAGACAGAATAATCACAGTGGAGGAATATGGGGTCCATAGTGATTCTGAAATCCTGTTAGGAACATGTTGCTTGTCAAGGAATATGGGCACGGTTTTACTCCCTGAAAATGATTTTCTGTAGTTCCTGGTTCCACGCTCTGAGACCACTTTATCGCTTAAGATACATCAGGTATGCAAATGAATAGCTGTATCTCCCTTTTTTCTTCCCAGAATAAGTTGGAGATCCATAGGCTTATTTTTATTTTATACTATTTTTCTCCCTTTCTGTACAAGCTACTGGTACTTCCACCAATTTAATTATCATACAAAAATACTTAAGTAAATAGCCAGGTGTGGTGGCTCATGCCTACAATTCCAACACTTTGGAAGTCCAAGGCAGGAGGATCACTTGAGCCTGGGAGTTCGAGATGAGCCTGGGCAACATAACAAGACCCCATGCCTACAAAAAGTAAAATTAGCCAGGCATGGTGGTGCATGCCTGTAGTCCCAGCTACTCGGGAGGCTGAGGCAGGAGGATTGCTTGATCCTCGGAGGTCAAGGCTGAAGTGAGCTGTGGTACATTACCGTACTCTAGGCCGGGCAACAGAGCAAGATTCTGTCTCAAAAAAATTTTATTGCTGGGTGGCTCATGCTTATATTCCCAGCACTTGGGAGGCAAAGGTGGGCAAACTGCTTGAGCTCAGGAGTTCAAGAACAGCCTGGGCAATATGACAAAACCCTGTCTCTACAAAAAATACAAAAATTAGCTAGGTGTGGTGGTGTGTGCCTGCAGTCCCAGCTATTTGGGAGGCTGAGGTGGAAGGATCACTTGAGCCCAGGGGTTCAGGACTGCAGTGAGCCAAGGTCATGCCACTGCACCCAGCTTGGGTGACAGAGAGAGACCCTGTTCCGAAAAAAAAAAAAAATCATAAATACTATGTGAGTTTTCTGTAAATCTTATTGGGTTTCACCCCATTAGACAAAAACAACACTCACAAATCTCTTTATGACAGTTCTCTCTCCAGCTTCATTTTAGAGTCAGAATATTGTGAGACAACACCCTTAAGATGCTTAGAAATCTTTTTGTCTCATTGAGAGGGTCCATGGGACATGCCCATAAATCTTTCTGAGATATTAACAAAGGGTCTCAGTATTATCCTTGAGACGAGTACCCTGAGGCCATTTCTTGTGTTGAGATCATTTTGCTGTCTTGAAAGTCTGGGAATGAGGAATGATTTTATTTTTAAACATATAGGTCTTGGTTCCTTTATATTTCCTCTACATTCTTATTGAAATTGAAAGCTAAAGAGTTCCTTTTTTTTTTTTTTTTAGCTCATCTGTCTCTATTTGTACTTTTTTATATGTAGCTAAATAAAACTAACTGGCACTTTCTACATTCTTCCTGGGGATCTCCTTAGCCAAATCTGTAAGTTCATTATGTATATTTTCTGCTTTCCACATTACCTCAGGCAAAGATGTTGCCAAACATTTTACCATTAAAGACACATATCCCCTTTTCTCCATTCTTTAATAATAAATTCCTTACTGAACTTCAAACCTTCACTAAAACTTCTTCAGGCTCTTAAAGCTCTGGGCTGCAATTCAGTCCTAAAGACAATGTGACATGTCTTAGTTTTAATTAATTTATTTATTTAGAGACAGAGTCTTGCACTGTTGCAGGGGCTAGAGTGCAATGACGTGATCTTGGTCACTGCAACCTCTACTTCCCGGGTTCAAGTGATTCTCCTGCCTCAGTCTCCTGAGTGGCTGGGATTACAGGTGCCCACCACCACACCTGGCTGATTTTTTGTATTTATTAGTAGAGATGGGTTTCACTATATTGGCCAGGCTGGTCTCGAACTCCTGACCTTGTGATCTGCCTGCCTCAGCTTCCCAAAGCACTGGGATTACAGGCATGTTTATTTTTATTTCTCCTTCTAATGGCAGCACTCCTTTTCAAGTACCAAATTGTTTTCAATGTTTGAGTGTGGGAAAAGAGCCCATGAAGACCCTCACTGGATTTGTAGCAAGAACAGTAAATCAATGTTTACTTTGTTAAGCCTCTGAGATATGAGAATGGTGCTGAAAACACACACACACACAAAACATAAGCCTATTTTGATGGAAACACACCTCTTCTTTCTAAGTATCAATCCTATGTTTATTTAAAGTGTTGGCATTTGTTCATTGTGGACTTTTTCATTAATTTTGATTTTTTAAAATATTGCGTCAAAGGCCAGGCATGGTGGCTCACACGTATAATCCTAGCACTGTGGGAGGTCAAGCAGGAGCATTGCTTGTGTTCAGGAGCTTAAGACCAGCCTGGGCAAAAAGGCGAGACTCCTTCTCTACAAAAAGTAGTTCTATGAGTACTATCATTTGATCCAGGAAAAATTAGTCTGGCTTGGTGACATGCTCCTATAGTCCACCAAGGGAGGCTGAAATGGGAAGATGGCTTGAACCAGGGAGGTCAAGGCTGCAGTGAGCTGTGATCACATCATTACACTCACCCTGGGAGACCGACCGTGTCTCAAAAAAAAAAAGAGGATATCAAAATATGATTTATCTTAATTACTGAGTTGTTTTGAGGGTGGCCTTAAATTTTGCATAAATGTTGAGTGTTTTACTTGCTCCACCTTAATCCTGTTCCTGCTGTAATGTGATGCAGATGAATACAATTTTGTTTTTGAAGGCCACATGATAACTGTATTATCTATTATAACCATAAGGCTTTGAATCCTGGGATGTCCTGGCAACAATATGATAGTACCATTAGAAGCATAAGGTGATGGAATTTTATGGATAAAAAGGATTTTTGAGATAAAATATCTCAACCCTTTCTGGTAGATACAAGGAGACAGAAACATAAGGGGATAAAATAATTTGGCCAAAGTCATACAGCTGATAAATTACAGATCTTGTATCCAAACTCATTATATTTTGCTGCAAATTTAGCATTCTTTTCACCACAGTTAAAAAGTCAACTCTAGATTCCTTTTCCTCACATAAAGAAATCATCTCCTTGTTAAATTTCATTTGAGTATTCTGGGGAAAATGTTGAGAAATAATAAAAATCTGGATTTCTCTTTCTTATAACTCCAGAGCACGATTTTACTTCAGTTTAGTCTATAAATTGACATGGATTATGAGGTTGTGTGGTATTTAGCTTTATGATAATTACCTATTTGAATAGCTGATAAGAGTTAATTTATCCTGAAGACAACTAGAAATAAAAGAATAATTGGGTTATAAAATTAAAGCAATAACATCTGTAGTTTCTACTACATTGAACATATTTGATGTAGAGAATATTTCAATTAGGCTGAAAAACCTGTGAATGCTCTTTCTCCCTTATATTCTTCCTCAAAAGGAAAAAAAAAGCCTACTACCCTAAGAAATAATTAAAAGTAGGAAGCTTTTTCAGCTTTTGATGTTTCACATTAAACTCAAGAGGCTGAGAAAATTATGCAACCTTGACCTTCACTGCTCTCATATCACCCGTCATTGCTAAGGTGGAAATAAATGGTCAGTTTTCTGTGACTTTTGCCAGGAGAATGAATGGGCAATTTCTGCCTGATTAACAGCTTTACTTAAATCAGGCAGTCATGATTCCAGTCTAGCACTACAGATAACTCTCTGTGACTCTGAGCAAGTTGCTTCACTTCTCTGTGTCTCAGCTTTCTTACCTGTATTCACTCTTGACTTATTCATTAAACTAACAGATTAATTGATGGCCTTTGTTTCAGATACTCTGCTGAACACTTAGGAAAGTGGAGAAGATACAGTACCTGATCTCAAATAGCTTTTGATAAAATATGGACACAAATATCCTCACAAGATACAATGTGAGAAGTCTCATCTAAATGGGATGAAACAGCTCATAGATAAAAAGCAAGAGAGTTGTCACCTCCACCCAGACTCAGTAGCATATCAATGTGGGATTGTAGCGGGGTGTGATGGGGATGGAGAAGTCAGCTCTGGGAGGAGGTAATTGGAGATAACTCAAAAACACTAATAAAACTGACTCAAAACCAGTCTGCTCTCTCATCTCACTGTGTGCTGGCATTTCTCAAAGAACTAAAACTATAACTATCATTTGATCCAGCAATCCCACTACTGGGTATATACCCAAAGGAAAAGAAATTATTATATCAAAAATATACCTGCATTCATATGTTTATCACAGCCCTGTTCACAGTAGCAGACATATGGACTCAGTCTGAGTGTCCATGAATGGATAATTGGATAAAGAAAATGTGGTATATATACACAATAAAATAGTATTCAGCCATAAAAAAGAGTAAAATAATGTCTTTTGCAGCATCATGGATAGAACAGGTGGCCATTATCTTAAGTGAAACAACTCAGAAGCAGTCAAATACTTCATGTTCTTACTTATAAGTGGGAGTGAAACAATGTATACTCATGGATATGGACTGTGGAATAATAGATGCTGGAGACTCAGAAAGGTGGGAAGGTGGGAGAGGTGGGGAATGAGAAATTACTTAATGGGTACCATGTACACTATTTGTTTCTGTTTTCTTTTTTGAGATGGAGTCTTGCTCTGCTGCCCAGGCTGGAGTGCAATGGCGCTATCTCCACTCACTGCAACCTCTGTCTCCCCAGTTCAAGTGCTCTCCTGCCTCAGCCTCCTGAGTAGCTGGGATTACAGGTGCATGCCACCATGCCCGGCTAACTCTTCTTTTTAAAATTTATTTATTTTACTTTAGGTGCATACTATATCTGGCATTTCTCTCCAGCCCTGTGTACAATAGCCCAGCTAACTTTTTTGTATTTTTAGTAGAGACAGGATTTTACCATGTTGGCCAGGCAGTTTCGAACTCCTGACCTCAAATGATCTGCCTGCTTTGGCCTCCCAAAGTGCTAGGATTACAGGCGTGAGCCCCCATGTCCGGCCACAATGTATACTACTTGGGTAATGGCTACACTAACAACCCAGACTTCACTAGTACTCAATATGTCCATGTAACAAAACTGCACTTATATCCCTTAAACTGATACAAACAATTTCTTGAAAAGAGATTCTAAAGGACATTAATGATAAAATATTTCTCTTCACTGGACTGACCATCCCCACCCTTTTGTTAGGCTACCATCTGGAGGACTGAGAAAAACATTCATGAAAGAGGCAGAAGACAAGAAGACCTTGAAGGATTATTAAGATTTAGGGAAGAAATGTTGGAGAACTTTCACGGCAAAGATATGGTTTAAAGTTGGGTGCGGTGCAAATTACAGAAAAACGTATTCTCCCTCACTGTTTTATTTATTTAGGTCTTGCTCTATAAGAAATAGAATATTTATAAAACAAATAGTTAATATTTAGTAGTTTATTGTTAGCTTTTAAGCACATGCAAATTTATCTTTCAGTGTAATTACCTGGCTAGAGAAGAAATATGTGTAAGGTAGAATGCCAATAGAGTGAAATGTCTTCAAGAATTGCTATGATTACTTTGTCTTTGGAGAAAAAAAATGAAAATTGTAAGAAAGAAGAAAAGTTTTAGGTTTGAAAGTGTCCTCTTGAATGAAGGAGAAAGTCTAAAGCTTATATTCAATACATAGGCTTCTTTTGTTTTCCTTTTTCTTTTCTTTCTTTCTTTCTTTTTTTTTTTTTGAGATGCAGCCTCTCTCTTTCTCCAGGCTGGAGTGCAGTGGTGCGATCTCCGTTCCCGAGTACCTGGGACTACAGGCGACTGCCACCATGCCTGGCTAATTTTTGTATTTTTAGTAGAGATGGGATCTCACCATGTTGGCCAGGATGGTCTTTAATTCCTGACCTCACGGTATGCCTGTTGTGGCCTCCCAAAGTGCTGGGATTATAGGCATGAGTCATCACACCCAACATCTTTTGTTTTTTTAAACAAATGTTTAGTTTTTAATTATTATAGGTACATAATAGGCGTCTATATTTATGGGGTACATGTGATGTTTTGAGACAAGTATACAATGTGTAATAATCACATTAGAGTAATTGGAGTATCCATCACCTCAAGCATTTATCATTTCTTTAAGTTAGGAACATTCCAATTTCATTTTTTTAGTTATGTTAAAATATACAATAAATTATTAACTATAGTCACTCTGTTGTGCCATCAAATACCAGATCTTATTCATTCTACCTAACTTTATTTTTGCTTTTATTAACCATCTCCACTTTATCCTCCCCTCCTAGCTTCTGGTAACCATCATTCTCTCTACCTCTATAAGTTCAATTGTTTTCATTTTTACAAATGATAACGTGAAATTTGTCTTTCTGTGCCTCGCTTCTTTCATTTAACCTAATGTCCTCCAGTTCCATGCATTGTTTTGCAAATGACAGGCTCTCATTCTTTTTTATGGCTGAATAATATTTCATTTGGGGTATCTTTTGTTTTCTTGTCACTACAGTTTCCTTTATGAATTAAGATTAAAGTGTTGAGCCTATTAGAAAGAGAATCTTACCTATGGAGTCTATTTATTATTTAATGTGTTTAACTTAAGAGTTAACAAGGCTGTTAAAAAGGACGTAACCTTCGATTCTGATATATTGTTCTTAGGGCAGTTGGACCAAGGATGGAAGACCAAGGGTGGATAACAGATGGAGAATTAAGAGATGGTAGAAGGCAGAGCGCTGATATAAGGAGTTATTTGTTAGGGCTGCATGTTATGCTTGTTTAGCTATTACTTCAGTTCTAACCCCGACTTTTTGGTTTTCTTCTTGAAAAAGCAGCTGGAGTCAGTAGCCCAGCCGTGGTGTAGCCATGGCTCAAGAGGAATGAGTAGCTAACATCTTGTCAAATGTCAGCTACTACCACCTCAGTGGGGCACACCTTTGGTATTTAGTCAAGAGATGGGTGCAGCTACAACTTTCTTCTTTACTCATCACCACCCTCCATCACCATTTCAAGAACCTAAAAGTAATGAGTGCTTAATTCATCTGTGGAAGCAGGTTAGGAAGGATTGGTTAAGTCCCTTCATACTTCCTTATTCCTTAAGCCAATTTAGGGACCACCTGGAATGGAGGTCAAGGAAGAATGGCATATCCTGAAAACCATAAGTGACTTGGTAAGGCTGAAACATGAAATGTTCCTAGTGCAGCGGAGAATCTGAGTCCAGAGAGTAAGGAGGGAAGGACGTATGATATTCTTTGTTATTCTAAGGGGTTTTGTTGGATAATAATAGGGGCCTTTGGGGGATATAATCCAGGGGTTGGTGGAGAATCTTAGGAATGTAAACATGTTGAAGACTTTCCCAATGATGAGCTAGATTCAAAAAATGGTAGGCAGAGTTGATATTTTTGAAAAGTACAGTTGTTCCTCTGATAAGGTTTCATTGTGGTACTGCCTAAGCCAAGGTGGAGAGTTGGGTAATCTATTCACATCCCTTGCGAGTGCAAGGAAAGATGTCCTATTGACAAAGATCATGGCATCTTGGAAAAGGCCATGACAATGGTTGGCGTTTCTGTCCCCATGTTTGTAGATGTAATTAGAATGTGCTTAGATTTCAAGGATTGGATTGGATTACCTGTCAAGTAATTGAATGGCTCCTTAATAAAAAATATCCTATCATTGGCCAGGTACAGTGGCTCACACCTATAATCCCTACACTTTGGGAGGCCAAGGCAGGAGGATAGCTTGAGGCCAGGAGTTTGAAAGCAGCCTGGGTAACCTCACCTCCACAAGAAACACAACAGTTAGCTGTGTGTGGCAGCATGTGACCGAGGCAGTACGGTCGCTTGAGCCTGCGGGGTAGAGGTTGAGGTTGCAGTGATCCCTGATCATGTCACTGCACTCCGGCCTGTGCAACAGAGGAAGGTCTTGTCTCTAAAATGGAAACAAAGAGTCCTATCATTAAATTTCTTGCCGTCCAACTCCAAAGACTGAATTTATGGTTTTCAAAGACATGGAACCCAGTGGTTTCCCTGAACAAAAATGAAGCACTTCAATTTCCCAACCATTTCCAATATCGAAACTCCTCTGGCCTTCATGTACTCCTTCAGTAGCCCCTGTGTATCCCTGCAAAGCTGCACCTATGGTCGTACTGGTGTGTTTGCTACATTGTGTGCGTTGCCATGTATTTTTTTCTCCAGCATGAAATCAAACTGGCAAGACAGTTTTATGTGTTTTGTGATGAAGGAGCTCCAGTGTGAGATTCATAACATTGTATTTATCTTCCAAAGCTATGTGTGGGCTAACTCCTGAGAGCATGGTACAACCACTGCTATCATCTTGCCTTCTATGTATGCAAAACTTTTCTAAAAAGATCCATAACACACAAACTATTTCTGTACACGACAGTATCTCCCCCAGCCTTTCCTGCTCCCCAGAGTCTGTGCATGAAGGAGAATACTGCTTTAAAATGCAATAACTTTCTGTGACACTTTATCATTCTAATAGCCATAAAATTACCAAAATACTGCATCTTCTATTGTTCTACCTGGTATCTAGGGAAACAAATTCATAGGCACATCTTTTTTTTGGAAAGCAAAATGGACTAAAGGGCAGGGGTTTTCCTTTTTATTTCAGTTTGTTGCTGTTTCATTTGGAACTCATCTTGTTTTTACTCTCTCCTTTTTGATCCCATAGTGTCAAAACATAAGATGATCAGTAGCTAGGACTGGAAAAATTCAGATGAATTAAGTAGTGTGCAGAAAAGTGTTGACATCTTTTAAACACCTCCACTGAGAGTTAAAACTCTCTTATTATTTTCCCTGTAAGGAGTTGTTGAGGATACACACTTTCTACATCTTCATTTTTTCAGAGACAAGGTCTTGTTCTGTCGCCCAGGCTGGAGTGCAGTGGTGTGATTTTGGCTCACTGTAGCCTCAAACTCCTGGGCTCAAGGGATCCTCCTGCCCTAGCCTCCCGAGTAGCTGGGGCTACCTCAGCCAGGTCAAAAATGGTCTCTTTGAGGCAGCGTGAAGTGGCTGATGCCTATAATCCCAGCACCGTGGGAGCCCGAGGCAGGCTGAACACTGAGGCCAGGAGTTCAAGACCAGCCTGGTCAACATGGTGAAACCTTGTCTCTACCAAAAACACAAAAATTATCTCAGTGTGGTGGCGCACCCCTGCAGTCCCAGCGACTCAAGAGACTGAGGCTAGGGGATCGCTTGAACCCAGGAGGTGGAGGTTGTCATGAGCCAAGATCATGCCACAGCAGTCCAGCCAGGGTGAGAGAGTGAGACTCTGTTTCTCACATACACACACAAAATTTATCTCTTTCTGAATTATATCTTTGCATAACGTCTTCAGTGAGTGTCCAGGAGGCACTGGAGGCAGTATATCCTTTTAATCTTTGTGTGTTTGAAAATGCCTTTATTTTGCCTTCACAGGCAAGGACAATTTAGTCAGATATGAAATTTTAGGTTATTCTTATTTTCTACCAGTGCTGTGATGATACGATGTTACTCCACTGCCTGCTGGCATCAATTGTTGTTGATGAGGTTTGCTGACAGTGTAATTGTCATTCCTTTGTGGATAATCTGCATTCTCTTTGGTAGCTTTTAATATTATCTGTTTTTTCTTGATATACCAAAATTTCCATAGGCTGTATATGGATGTGAATTTGTTTTCCTTTATACACCTGTATTTGGTGCATCTTTCAAAAAATCTGGAACATTCTCAACCATTGTCTTTTGAAATATTATTATTTTACCACTTGTGATATTCTCTTTTACATTTCCTATGGACATATTTTGCAGTCTATCAGTTTATTCTCCATGTCCCTTAATTGTTTAACGAGAAAAAAATTTTATCTCTCTATGCAGCCTTCTGGTTGAATTCTCAGTAGTATCTTCCAATTGATCAATTCTTGCTAACAATACACAGTTTAGTGTTTATGTGTTTATATCATCTATTGATTTAAAAACTTAACGTCCATCATTTTCATTTCCAACATTTCTAGGTGACATTTTTAAATAGGCATGTTGTCCAGGTGCAGTAGCTCATGCCTATAATCCCAGCAGTTTGGGAGGCCAAGTGGGGAGGCTTGTTTGAAGCCACAGGTTTGAGACCACCTTGGTCAACATAGTGAGACCTCATCTCTACAAAAAATTTAAAAAATTAGCCAGGCATGCTGTCGTACTACTACTGAGTCCCAGCTACTAAGGAAGCTGAGGTGGGAGGACTGCTTAAGCACAGGAGTTTGAGGCTGCAGTGAGCTATGATCATGTCACTGCACTGCAGCCCAGGCGACAGCCTGTCTCCAAACAAAACAAAAAAAATAAAACTCAAAAAACAACAACCAAAAAACCCCACACACATACACATACATTTTATTACCATTAGTGGCTGGGTGCAGTAGCTCATGCCTGCAATCCCAGCACTTTGGGAGTCCGAGACGGGCATATCACTTGAGGCCAGGAGTTTGAGATTAGCCTGGACCACATGGTGGAAACCCATCTCTATGAAAAACACAAAAATTAGGGAGGCACCGAGGCTGAGGTAGGAAAATTGCTTGAACCTGGGAGGTGGAGGTTGCAGTGAGCTGAGATCACACCACTGCACTCCAGCCTGGACGACAGAGCAAGACTCCATCTCAAAAAAAAAACAAAAACAAAAACAAAAAAGTAGTATTATCCCTTTATTACTTTCAAGAATATAAAACATAAACATTTTAATGTTAACTTCAGATTAGTCTATTATTTTCATTGTTGTTATTTTTATTTATAATCAACCTAATTGTTGATGTTATAAAATTCCTTATTTAACATTAGATCTTGCATGTCTTGTTTTGTACTCCAGATTCATCTTCAGTGAAAACACTTATTTAACCTCCTTTTTCCTCTGTGCTCATTCCTCCCTAGTGACAATGGTGCAGCTGACCCTTCAGGGGCCCCCAGTCCAGAGCCCCACTTTCTCTTGTTGGGAAGCCTACTGCTGGTGATACAGAGAGAACACAGATGCAGCTACTGAGCCAACTGTGTTGGGCTGCTTGGCCGTGTTTAGTGGGGCGCTGTGTCTGATCCCTCCTGCCTGTCTCACTACCCGTGTGATTAACTCTTAGCTTTTCCAGCTTTCATTCAGAGGTGAGAAAAGCCAGTCTAATTCCTGGGCTCAAGCATTAATTCAGGCTTTTGTCCCCTTCCCACTGTGGGGAATGTTTGATTTTCATTTTATTATAGGAGCCAAACTCCTGGTTTCCTTTTGCCTGGTCCAGCAGCCCCATGACCACCTTGAGTTACTGATGCACAGACCTGTTATCTGTGGATGTTTTGTGGCTGGCATGATGCAAGACTGGTCTCTAACTTTGTGGTTAAAGGGGATGTTAATTTTCCTCACTCTCATAGCATATAAATAAGGAAGTCTGTTGCTCTAATTGCCACGGGAAGTTCTCTTATCACTATAAGAAAGTTAGTATTAGAGCAATGTGCCAAGCATATGAACACATCTTCCTAATTTTGATTATATATATACATATATATATAATATATATATTATTTATTTATTTTGAGATGGAGATTCGCTCTTATTGCCCAGGCTGAAGTGCAATGGCTTGATTTCAGCTCACCACAATCTCTGCCTCACAGGTTCAAGAAATTCTCCTGCCTCAGCCTGCCTAGTAGCTGGGATTACAGGCATATACCACCAACCCCGGCTAAGTTTGTATTTTTAGTAGAGATGGGGTTTCTCTGTGTTGGTCAGGTGGTCTCAAACTCCCAACCTCAGGTGATCCACCCACCTTGGCCTCCCAAAGTGCTGGGATTATAGGCATTAGCCACTGTGCCCAGCCAATTTTCAGTATTTTCTATGAATGTGCATTTTTGGTTATGACTTTTTATCATTTATCTTTTATTGGCATGTGTTTTGAGTAGCAGTCGGGGTTTCAAAACATGTACCTTGTATACCCCTCTTTGACCAGAAGTCAATCTGATACTCTTTTTCCCGTTTCTTTTTGTACTTTTATGGGCATATCATAGTTAGTTGTACATATTTTTGTGGTACATGTGATATTTTGATACATGTGTACATCGTGTAATGATCAAATCAGGATTTTGGGATATTCATCAACTCAAACATTTATTTTTTTTGTGTTGGAAACATTACAAATCATCTCTTCTAGCTTTTTTTGAAATACACAATAAATTATTTTTAACTATAATTTCCTTGCTGTACCATCAAATACTAGAACATAGTCCTTTTATCTAACTGAATTTTTTTTTGAGATGGAGTGTCACTCTCATTGCCCAGGCTGCAGTGCAATGGCATGATCTCGGCTCACTACGACCCCCCTGGTCCCGGTTTCAAGCGATTCTCTTGCCTCAGCTTCCCAAGTAACTTAGATTACAGGCATGCACCACCATGCCCAGTTAACTTTGTACTTTTAGTAGAGTAGGGGTTTCACTATGTTGGTCTGGCTGGTCTCAAACTCCTGACCTCAGGTGATCCACCAGTCTCGGCCTCCTGAAGTGCTGGGATTATAGGTGTAAGCCACTGTCCCGGGCCTATCTAATTGTATTTTGTACCCATTAGCCAGTTTCTCTTCATTTCTTCCTTTCCCTTCCCATCCTCTGGTAACCATTCTAGTCTCTAGCTTCATAAAATCTACTGTTTTTGATTCCACATATGAGTAAGAACATGAAATATTTATCTTTCTGCATATGGCTTATTTCACTTAACATAATGAACCCCAGTTCCATCCATATTGCTGCCAATGACAGTATTTCATTCGTTTTTATGGCTGAGTAATATTCTATTGTGCATATATACCATATTTTCTTTATCCATTCATCCGTTGTTGGACATTTAGCTTGATTCCATGTCCTGGCTATTGTGGATAGAGCAGCAATAAACAGGGGAGTGCAGATATCTCTCTGAAATACTGATTTCTTTCTTTTGCATATATACCCAGCAGTGGGATTGCTGGATCATATGTTAGTCCTATTTTTAGTTTTTTTTCAAGGAGCCTCCATCTCCATACTGTTTGCCATAGTGGCTGTACTAATTTACATTCCCACCAACAGTGTTTTCTCTGCATCCTCATCAGCATTTATTATTTTTTTTTGTCCTGATAAGTTTTTAACTCTGCTACCTGTAGTTGATGCTCTGATGAACTGCCCAGATTCTCTCCAGGATGCAGCACTCATTCTCAGCTGCAGGGGACTGAGAGGGCACTGCTCTGAGCTTCCAGCCAGGAATTTTCTTCAGC
Source organism: Cheracebus regulus (assembly GCA_963574635.1). Lineage (NCBI taxonomy): Eukaryota > Metazoa > Chordata > Mammalia > Primates > Pitheciidae > Cheracebus > Cheracebus regulus. The sequence continues at coordinate 19,513 of CAUYQU010090717.1, forward strand.
TGAAGGGAGCTGCTATGCTTAAGATTATGACCCTCCCTCAGAAGCTGCTGCATTCTAGTGACTGGTCAAGTGGGGGTACCAAGGGCTGACCTCCTTGTATCAATTCTGGACAGTGATAAAGGGCCAGCCTGCATCTAGAGCTCTCTGTGGAGTGGCCTCAGGCCTCTGTTTCAACTGCATTGCAGTTCAACCTCCGACTTGTATGGATCTTGCTTCACTTACTACTTCATAGGTATTAACTTCAAAAGCATCTCCAATAAACCTCCTGCTCACAAACTTCCATCTTAGCACCTACATCCCAAGGAGATGAATTTAAGACACTACCCTATAAGTGGAGAACATCTAGGTCTCCCTCAGGGCTTCTTCCAGCTGTAGATACTCAGAAACCTCTGTGGGGCTGGGTGCAGTGGCTTACACATATAATCCCAGCACTTTGGGAGGCTGAGATGGGTGTATTGCTTGAGGTCAGAAGTTCGAAACCAGCCTGGCCAACATGATGAAACCCCATCTTTACTAAAAATACAAAAATTAGCTCGGTGTAGCTGTGCATGCCTGTAATCCCAGGTACTTGGGTGGCTGAGGCAGGAGAATCGCTTGAACTCAGGAGGCGGAGGCTGCAGTGAACAGGGATCGAGCCATTGCACTCCAGCCTGGGTGACAGAGCCAGACTCAGTCTCAAAAAAAAAAAAAAAGAAAGAAAGAAAAGAAACATCTGTGGAATGAATACATGAATGAAAACAAAGCTGCCTGAATTTAACCTGCTCAGATTTCCCAAGTTACATAATTTTTCTAATTTTCTTATTTTTTTACTAACAAAACTTGGACTTTCAAAGTCTGAGAAATTAATCTTGGGTCTAGGTAAGATAACACTCCCTCACTTTGCAAGTTTCTATTTTAATTGACCTTTAATGCTGCTTGGATGAACCTAGCACAGTTGTCGCTTTTGTGATGCATTTGAAGATGAATTACTTGAGCACACAGTATTAATGTGGAAGGTGGAGGCAGATAGCAGCATGATCAACAACTGAGCTTGGGCTGTAAATTGAAGTTGGCATCAGAGAGGAATGGCAGTGTTGGAGAATGACAATAAAAGTAATTCCTTTTCAAACATTACTGACGGTGGGACAGCATAGTAGCTTTACCTCCCACAAAGCTGTCTTGAAACCTTTGCTGGCCACTCTTTTCTCAGGACTGACAATTAAGATCTCCCAGACAACTTTCATCTCAGAGGACACAGTAAACTGAGCCTGCTCTCTGTAGGGAGGTTAGGTAAGGTAGATTGATGGGGAAGCTCACATTTGGAGAAACAGTATAATGTGGTCAGATGCAGTGTTTTACCAATGTGTGGTCAGATTCTGGGCAGTTCTCTATGAGAATATTTAAATGATACATTGCCATGTTTGCATAATAATAATTAAAAAATGTTAGCATATTCTGTGTCACTGATATGACCATTAATGGTGTACCCTGTGGTTTATCTGCCCTGCATCCTATTTCGCATTCACCTTTTATCAAAGCCCCATATTTTCAGGTATCCCCACCTTTCACATAGCCCATGTTCTGAGGGCAGATTCTGGTTTCTTTATGCAAATCATGGCAATTCTAGTTCCTTTGTGTCTTAGTCCATTTGGCGTTGCAACAGATTACCTGAGACTGGGCAATTTATAAAGAAAAGAGGTTTATTTAGCTCATGGGTCTGCAGGCTGGGAAGTGCAAGAAGTATGGCATCAGCATCTGCTGGATTCCTGGGGAGGGACATAAAACACAGTGGAGAAGGGAAAGGGATGTGTGCAAAGAGGGGAAAACCTGAGGGGCACCCTGACTTTAAAACAGCCCATGCTTGAGGGAATCAATCCATTCCCTTGAGAAATAATCCAATCTCCAGAGAGCAAGAACTTATACCAAGAATGGCACCAACTATTCATGAGGGATCCACCCCCATAACCCAATCACCTCCCACTAGGCCCACCTCCCAATCCCACCACAGTGGGGATCAAATTTCCACGAGTTTTGGTGGGATAAATAAAACCATATCCAAACCATAGCACCTTGTTTCAGAAACTTAGAACCTAGACTTAAATAAATGAGACTTCTCTAGTGACAGTTAAAGGTGTGGGGCAGACACAAGATTGCTGGGATGACCTTTAGTTTTGTGGTTGAGATTTCTTTTCCTTTCTTATAGGATACAAAAATGAAAAATCAGTTGCCGTAGTTGCCTCTAGTGATGATGCAGGAAATAGTCTTGTTACTGTGATGAAAGCTAATGTGAGTCTGCATGCAGAGAAAAGCACAGTGAACAGAACCTCAGAGAACTTGAGACAGAGCCTTGATTTTACTTACCCTGGGTCCTGCCTACCTCTGACCTAATGATTTATGAAATAACAAATGTCCTTATTGTTTAAACATATTGTGTCGAGGTTTCCTGTCACTCACAGGTGAAAAACCTCTTATCTGGCACCTATCCCTATGCTCAAGTACTGTCTGTGCAAGTGGTTTATAATTATATGGGCACCAGGTAATTATTGGCACCAATTAAAGGCAGAATTTACCTTTAAAGTTGTATATAAGCAGATCAGCATGTCAGCAGATTGGCATTTTCAGTGCTAGGTTGATAATAATGACTTCTGGTTACAGTTGACCAGTTGATCACATAAGTTCATTTTCTTTCTGTACCAACACTCTCCATAAAGTGATAATAAATAAACAGGAAAAAAGTCTAAATACTCAATGGCAGGAAAATGGGAAGACAATCTTCAGAAAAAAAGATTTCATCACATTTCTGGAAGATGGATAAAATAGGGGATTGAAAACTGGTGAAGCAGAATCAAGAAAGTCACTGCACAGAGTATATGCAGAAGGAGGTTCAGGGTGAAAGGCAGCCAGTAGGCCCGTTGTGCAATGAAGGGCCTCAGCACCATGAAATACCAGCTCCAAGAGAGGGTAAGATTCCGATGTGGAGCAGAAAACCAGGTAATATGGTTTGGCTGTGTCCCCATCCAAATCTCATCTTGAATTGTAGTTCCCATCACCCCCACGTGTCATGGGAGGGACCCAGTGGGAGGTAATTGAATCATGGGGGTAGTTCCCCCCATGCTGCTGTTCTCATGATAGTGAGTGAAATCTCATGAGATCAGATGGTTTTATAAGGGGTTTTCCCTCTTTGCTTGGCACATCTCCTTCCTGCCATCATGTGAAGAAGAATGTGTTTGCTTCCCCTTCTGCCATGATTGTAAGTTTCCTGAGGCCTTACAAGCCATGCAGAACTGTGAGTCAATTAAATCTCTTTTCTTTATAAATACCCAGTCTTGGATATGTCTTCATAGCAGCATGAGAACAGACTAATACACCAGGTGATTAATCAAAATATGCGAAACACTACTACTACTACATATCACCTCTACTTTTTAGAGTAGTCAAACCTACTCTACCCAGAGGACATAATGCCTAGAAGCCAGGCTTCTATTCCCAAACCTTGTGAAAAGAAGTATTCTCTTCCAGAGAAACTGGCAGTCTCCAGGGGAATGCTCTTTACTTTTTACCATTTAGGGATTATCTTAGCTTTTTCAGGCCATTATAACAAAAAACCTAGGTAGGGTAAATTATAAACAACAGACATTTATTTCTCACAGCTCTGGAGGCTGGGAAGTCCAAGATCAAGACACCTCAGATTTGGTTTCTGGTGAGAGCCCACTTCCTGGTTAATAGTGGGTACACTATTGCTGTGTCCTCAGATGGTGGAGGGGGATGGGGCTTCTTTTATAAGGGCAATAATCCCACCCATGTTGACTCTACCCTCAAGACCTAATCACCTCTCAATAACTCCACCTCCCATTACCATCATATTGGTGATTAAGCTTCAACATACAAATTTTGGGAGAACAAACATTTAAACCATAGCAGGGGTTTACCAGGTCATGGTTCACTTGCTTCTTGAACCTGATCTCACTTAGAGCAAATTGGCAAAATCAGCAAGGTCTGTCCAGGCTACCCGGCTTTCAGCAGATTTACTCATCTTGATCCTGAGCATGAGCAAACTTCTCCAAATGGGGAACCTCCAACATGTTTGTCAAAACAAACAGGCACAGAAAACAATTCTGGAGGAGGCAGATACCATGCCAGGAACAGAAGAGACATGAAATAAATCCTAAAATGTGTTCTCAGAGAGACTGGAGATGTTGCAATGTTAAAACAAACATAGGACACAGTGAAAATGTGTCCTAACCCTGTACTGGGAAATACATTCTAGATAGTAAAGACATTAGAGAATAATTCAATAGAAAAGTTCGAAGATTAGACTTAAGGACTCTCTCAGAAGTAGAGCAAAAAAAGAAGAGGTGATGTCTATGAGAAAGAAACTCAGAAATTCAAGGGAAGAACATCAACATCTGATGAAAAGATAAATAAATGATGGGAAAAGGTCTCAAAGAAATAATGGGGGAATTTTTCCAGATTGGAAGGACCTAGCATTCGAATTGAAAATGTATACCAAGTGCACAGCATAATGAATACAAAAACCCAAACCCCTAACACACATTACCAGCAAATGTCAGAACATCAGCGATAAAAAGAAACCTGAAAGGCAAAAAGAGAGAAAAATCCAAAATGAAAACTTAAAGTCAGCATCAGACAATTCACCCACAGCTCTAGATATTGGGAGGCTTTGACTTTATGAGGGAAAATCATACCAATTTAAAATTCTATACATAAAGTACCAACAAACAGAATGGCAGAATAAAGACATTATCAGATATGTAGGCCCAGGAGGAACTCACCAGGGAAACCAGAGGCTTCAACAGAATACTAAATTTGTGCAAGAGGTTGAACAAAATAAAAAACATGTCCAAAGTAATTAGTTCCAAAAAATTTCAACTCCAGGCAAAAAGTCATACAGGAAAGAACATTTAATCACGGAGAGTAATAGCTGTGTGGTGAACCGCAGTTACACAGTCATCATAATGAAATCACTATGGATTTTCAATTTTTAGAATCAACGTACTGATAAAGCTCAGAAGATTTAATTAACATTACAGACAAAATATAAATATTGTAAATTTGTCTTTGGGAAGGTAAAAATTAAGAAAACACTGGAAAATGAAAACGAGGTAGAAGTGAAGAGGATACTTATCACGTTAGAAAGTAGAGAGTGAAAAAATACACTGTTTTAATGGAAGAAAAAAATAGAGGCTGATTATTATTTGAAATCAAAAAACAAAATGACACAACTTTACATCTTCTGACTCATATTCAGTTAGAAATATGTTGGCAAGAATGAAAACAAAGATTGTCTTTTGCAATTGAAAGATATTTTTATGGAAGATGTCAGCTTATGTTGCTACTAAATAAAGACTTTGATTTGATGTTACCAAACGGCAACATATGACTTCAATTGTGACAGGTGGATGCAAAAATAAGAGAGGTGGCCATAATAGATCAAGGATGCTTTTGACTAAAGCAAGGGCCAAATCACATCACAGTGAGCTGTATAAAAATCAGTTTTGCAATAGTTTATGTTAGGAATAGTTGACTTGCTAAAATGAAAAGAACCCTGACTGTACTAATTTATATCACCCTCACTTAATGCATATTGTTTTACCAGGATATTAACTATATTACCATCATATTAAATTAATGTTAAACATTTAATTTGATGAGTTTTATGGTTTTGCTTACATTTAATTTGCATTTTTTTAAAGTTATATGATAGCTAAATGTACTTTAAATTCTCATGGTGAGGCCATGTGCAGTGGGTCATGCCTGCAATTTTAGCACTTTGGAAGGCTGAGGTGGGAGGATTGCTTGAACTTAAGAGTTTGAGACAAACCTAGGCAACAAAGCAAGACCCTATCTCTACAAGAAAAAAAAATGTTGCAGATTGCGGTGGCTCACACTTGTAATCCCACTACTTTGGGAGGCTGAGGCAGGCAGATTACAAGGTCAGGAGTTCTAGACCAACCTGGCCAACATCGTGAAAACTCGTCTCTACTAAAATACAAAAATTAGCCGGGCATGGTGGTGCGTGCCTATAGTCTCAGCTACTTCGGAGGCTGAGGCAGGAGAATCGCTTGAACCTGGGAGGTGGAGGTTTTGGTGGGCCAAGATTGCACAACTGCACTCCAGTCTGGGAAACAGAGTGAGCTCTGTCGCAAAAAAAAAGAAAGAAAAAATTTTTTTTAAATGTAGGTGGGTATGGTGGTGCATTCTGTAGTCCTGGCTACTCAGGAGGCTGAGGTGGAGGACCACTTGAGCTCAGAAGGTTGAGGCTGCAGTGAGCCATGATTGTGCCACTGCACTCCAGCCTGGGTGACTACTGTCCCCATTGCTAATCTAGCAGCAAGTTGGCTCAGCAGGTTGAGTAAGCTCAGTGGTAGGACAAGCTGAGACCAGAGTCGAGCTGCTCCTCGGGACACTTGGCTAAGCAAAAGCTCCAGTGTTGTGCAATTGCCTAGATCCTTGCTACTCACAGTGTGATCTGTGGGCCAGCATTCTTGGCATCCCCTGGAGAATTCTAAGAAATGCAAAATCTTGGACTTCACACCAGTCCTATTCAATCAGAATCTTCATCTTTCACAAGGTCCCCAGGTGATTTCCCATGCAAATTAAACTCTGAGACACTGGCCCTTCTCTTTCCCTGCAACGGTGGACCCCATGTAGGAAAAAGCACCTGTCTCAATAACCTTCTCATCCATGGTGCCTCCAGCCCAGCTCAGCTCAGACTATGCACTCCTCTGGGAATCATGTATGCTCTGTCACTTCCCTACTTGTGTTTCTTAATAAACTCTCTCATGAAAGAGTGCCTGCTGAGTCCCCTTTCTCCAATATTTGTTGGATGTTTGTTGTTTTCTTCTGTCTGTATTCCTTATCTGTAAATCAGAAGAATAATCTTACTTTTCTCTTAGAGCTGTTGTGAAACTTCTACATAATCATCTCTAGAAAGCACTCAGCACAGAGTAACATCTCAATAAATGTGCTTGTAATGATTGGCTGTTATCAAAGACTCCCAAGGGAGAACATTCAGCAGGAAAAGGCTCAGATGTTAATGGTCTCCAGACCCAGCTGTCATCAGCTTGATTTCCCTCATCAATAGCTCATTACTTGATTGTCAAGTCACAGATGCTATAAGCTCCACACCATCACACTGAATAATAACAATTATCGCAGGTCTCATGTGTAAAGCACTGCAGAGCTGATATCTCTTTAATCCTGAGAAGGGTCTGTCTGCTGGAGATAGTGGGGGTAGGGAACAAGGCTGTGTTAGGGGGAAGATGGTCCTTCTTACCCTCATAGTACAGTATAGTTTGTCTCATGAGCATCTAAGCCATCTTGCCCTGTGTCCTGATGTTTTATAAAGCTCAAATACCTCTTTTCCTTTAACCCATTTATTTTAAAATATTTTTTAAATTTTTTTGTGGAGATGGGGTCTATGTTGCCCAGGCTGGTCTCAATCTCCTGGTGTTAAGGGATCTTCCTGCCTCATGCCTCGGCCTCCCAAAGCACTGGGATTATAGGTTTGAGCCACTGCTCCTGGCCCTTTCCTCCATTCCTTAATGCACTGCCTTCTCCTTAGAGACTCAGGCATGTACCTATATGAGCTTTAGCACAAATCTCATATGCTGCACAAGAAAAGACCCTTTTCCTATGCCTGCTTCCCACCCACAGATTGAAGCACTGTAAGTGAACAAAACCCTTTTCCCTTGGGACTATCTTCCAAAGATGGCCACTCTCTCAGGTAGATCCACAGTTCCTTGAACAGACTTCTAGAAGCCCATCTCTATCAAAACTGCAAACATAACTTATTGTACTTGGCATCCCAGGAGTGGCAGGGCTTAAAGTCCATGAAGCACCCATTTATACTTGAACTGACTAGTTCTATTGAGTCTGGAAAAGAGAAGACGTGGGAGGGTATGAATATGATCTCTTAATCTTGAAAGACTATAATGTGAGAGATTCAGCATATTCTGGATGACTGTGGAAGGCATCCCCAGGAAAAGTGGACAGGGAAGCAATAGAAAGAAGGGAAACTACCACTTACTTACCCTGTGGCAGGTACAGTACACAGACCCATGTTATCGCATTTAGTTCTCCAAACAAGATTTATTTAACAGGTGAGAAAACCATGGCTTACACAGGCAGAGTGACCAAGCTGAAATCTAAACTCATTTATTTTACTTTGAAATCCCCATCCTTTCCACTATGTTATATGGCTCCTTATTATGAAGGCATCTGCAGGGCGGTAGTAAATTCCCCTTTGTGGAATGCATTCAAGCAGAGGTTGGAGGCTGGTAGGTCTGCAATGAGGTCAAGGACACATGAGGATTAGAACCTGGGGTAATTCGTAGAGCAATACCATAAAGCAGTACTACCCAACCTTTTTGGCACCAGGGACCAGTTTCATGGAAGACAATGCTTTCACACGTCAAGCCTTTGGGGGATGGTTTCAAGATGATTTAAGTGCATTGCATTTATTGTGTGCTTTATTTCTATTATTATTACATTGTAATATATAACGCAATAATTATACAACTCACAATAGTGTAGAATCAGTGAGAGCCCTGAGCTTGTTTTCCTGCAACTAGATGGTCCCATCTGGGGGTGAGGAGAGACAGTGACAGATCATCAGGCATTAGATTCTCAAAAGGAGCATGCAACCTAGATCCCTCGCATGTGCAGTTCATAACAGGATTCACATTTCTGTAAGAATCTAATGCTGCAGCTGTTCTGATGGGAGGTGGAGCTCAGGAGGCAATGTGAGCAATGAGAAGTGGCTGTAAATACAGATGAAGCTTTGCTTGTTCATCCACCACTGACCTCCTGCTGTGCAGCCTTGTTCCTAGCAGGCTGTGGACCTGTATTGGGATGGTGGGCCCTGGGCTTGGGGACCTCTCCCATAAAGCAGGTGGACTAGGAGGTTATCAATTCCTATCAAGGCAAGAGAATAAAGTCAAGGTATGCAGAAGCACAGGAGGCTGGTTCATAGTGAGGGGCATTGGAGAACAGGTGAAGGAAGAAGACCAGAGCTGAAACCTGACCGTCTGCGGGCCAAAACCTTCCCACGAACATGTTTTGTTCAGTTCTCAAAGTGTTGACTCCTTTCTAGTTAATTGCCAACATCCAAAAAGTGGTAGTTTTCACCTGCAAATCCAGGTTTCAAAATTTGTCTTGAAAAACAGAAAGATTTGGCGGTCACGGGCCAGTGTTTCTGCATGGAATAGCTGAGAATGGTGGCTGGGTCTACGGGAAGGGTACCGAGGCTCCTTGTCATAGGCTCCTGGCACCTTAGACATCTTATGTCAAGCCATCTTTCCTTGTTTGCATTATCTGCCTGGACTCTAAAAATAACCAAAACCATTTATGTTTTCTGCTGCCAAGTAGGAGCCTAGCTTAGAAAGAGCCGAGCTGCTTTTGAGGTGCATCTAACATTCCCTGTAGGAGTGACTGGAAGCTACAATACACAGAGAGTCTGAAAGACAAGTTGGTAGGATATTTGCACTACTACAAAGCAATTACTAAGTAGAATGTGGGAGCTTGTTCCCAACAGTGGGTTATGTTCACACAGTGGGTGAGTTCAAACAAGGAAGAAACCAAAATAGGTGAGAACTAATGTCACAACTCCCTATTTTCCTAGTCACTGCTGCCTGAGAGAACTCCATCGATATTATCCTGAGAAGATATTGATAGTTATCATTAAAATTGTACTTTAGATATTACTGATTTCAGGGGGAAGCATGGAGAGAGAAGAGAAAGAGGCAAACTGCATGAAATGTATTCTATAGCATGGGTTTAGTTATTTCCACCTAGTTGTTTTTGTAAAACTCTGATTTAAAAAAAAAAAGCACTCCAGATTTTGATAAGATGAGTGATGAAATTTGGGTGTTTGTCCCCTCCAAATCTCATGTTGAGATGTGATCCCCAGTGTTGGAGGTGGTGTCTGGTGGGAGGTGTTTGAGTAGTGGGAGTGGATCCCTCACGAATGTCTTGGTGTTGTCATTCTTGTAGTGATGAGTAAATTCTTACTCTGAGTTCAGCTAGATCAGGTATTTAAAAGAGTCTGGCACCTCCCACCTCTCATTCTTGCTGGTGTGCTTGCCATGTTATACACCAACTCCCCTTCCTTTCCACCATGAGTGGAAGAAGCCTGAGGCCTTCACCAGAAGCACATGCTGGTACCATGCTTCTTGCAGAGCCTGCAGAACCATGAGCCAAATACACTTCTTTTCTTTATAAATTACCTAGCTTTTGGTATTTCTTTATAGCAACACAAGAATGGACTAACATGGAAAACTGATATTGAGGAGCAGGCATTGCTATAAAGATATTTTAAAATGTGGAAGCAGCTTTGGAACTGGGTAATGGGTAGAGATTGGAAGAGTTTGGAGGGCTCAGAAGGAGATAGAAAGATAAAGGAAAATTTGGAACTTCTTACATACTAAAGGACTTCAGTAATTGTAACCAAAATGCTGAAAAGAACATGGACAGTGAGGGCCAAGCTGATGAGGTCTCAGGTGGAAATGAACAACTTTTTGGGAACTGGAGCAAATGTCACCCTAGCAAAGAACTTGGCTGCATTGTGTTCATGTCCTAGGGATCTGTGGAAGTTTGAACTTAAGAATGATGACTTGAAGTATCTGGCAGAAGAATTTCTAAGCAGCAAAGTGTTCAAGAGGTGACCTGGCTCCTTCTAACAGTATGTTTGGTGCCCAGATAAGCAGTCTGGAAGCATCTCCAAAAACAGTAGGGGCTCTTTGCTTCCAAGCAATAAAAACTGACACCATTAAATAAAACCAAGATTTATTGTCAGTATATTGCATACTCATGGATGGATGGGAAGGCTGGAAAATGGGAAATAGAATTATGGGTAAGTACCCAGGAATCCCTGTGGATAAAAATGTAAGCAATTCTGAAGGGCCCAAGAATCAGAGACTTTCACAAAGTCTCCCAAACAGTGCCAGGTTGGAACAGATGAGTCTAATCATTTTCAGCTATTATGTTCTCCTAATTCCAGAAAGGGAGTTTACCAGTTAGCCTAGCCTAGGTCCAGGGAAACGGAATTGTACATTCACATGTAAGCTTACAAAGTCAGGAGTGAGAAGACAATAATTATTATCAATCAATGTTTTCAACAGCAAGGTCAGTGTCTGAAACAAAGATGTTCAATAAATATTTGTGGAATGAACCAACAAGGAATAACAACAAGTTTCTACCCTTTGACCAGGATAAAATAAAGCATGTGGAAAAATAGCCCCCCAAATCCAAAGCCTGAAGGAAATCAGCATGATATTTTAAAAACAGTATTGAATTGAATGGGCAGCCAGTAGCTGCAGGGACATAGAGAAGTACTTTTGATTTCCCAGCAAGGTTTAGATGACAAATGTGGAAAACTTCAAATCTCTTTCCAGCGTTTTCCACATTTCAACATAGCAACAAAGAATCAAGGTCAAATGGCATCTAAACCCACCCTTGCTTTCTTGCACACACAATGGTAGCCAGATTTGGGGTGCTGTTGACTGTTAACCCAAGGACCCGTATCTATCCACCTGTTCTTGTTCTGATGAGAAAGGTCATATGCTGGTGCCAACCATGCCCTGAGCAAGTTCCCCGAGATGCAGGCACATCTCCTCCAAGAACATGCCATATGTACAAGAGCCTGTTCCAAGGAGAAGCAAATTTGCACATCCCACTCAAAGGGGGGATGGCAAGGATGGGTGTGAGAAGCCCCCAGATTTTCTGCTTCTCCTCTGAGGTGCTTTAGGAAGGAACACATGTCTCCTTTCAAAGGATCAAGGAAAGAACATCACCTGGGAAACGGGAAATGGTCAAGAAGCCTCGATTATGAAGCAGTTTTAGTGTTGATCATGAAGCAATGTAGCTTTCCTAAGTGGATCCAACTGCTCGTTGCTTTTATAGTGCAAGCCATTCATTTTGCCAGTTGGTCTTCACCACGGTACCTCTTAAATATCTTGTCTTGTAAGATCCTCAACATGCTTAATATGTGAGTCTCATACCCTTAGTTGGAGCACAGGCTAGAACTGGCTCTTGGAACATTCCTTACAATGAAAGCAGGTCTAATGTTTCAGCGCTGTGTTAGCTGTAAGTTGGAGCCCTTTGTAGTGTTTCTATTACTTGGGGTTGGAAGCGTTGATACTGCGTGTTTGGGATGAACCTGTTTGGGGAGGAAGTGGGAAACAAAATGTCGCCAGTCTGGAGTAGACCTAGAGCAGAGAGGTCAGAGGGCCCTTGGACGTAATCTGACCGTATGCATTTTTTTTAATCCTACGTAGGACTAAACTTTTTAAATGTTATTTTTGGAGTCTTCAAAATTGGGAGGCGTTACTTACAAATCTGGCTTTCCAGTTTGTCTTGAAGCTGGGTATAGTCTTGTGATACTAGGCCTGCTTTCCCTTATGACAGTAGAGCTAAGCTGAGCAGTGGCTGCCCGCTTTGCACAGGGCCTGAGCTGCCCAATGTAGGTTCCACTCAGCTTTGATCACAACATAAAGTTTGTAAATGTAGGCAGTACCCTGTAGGTATATGAGTTTGCAACCCTGAATCTACAATTTTCTCATAGGGTATGCCTGAGAATACTTAAATTTCAGAATTATTTTCCCTGTGCTTTTGGATGTGGCTAGTGACTATTATGGGATGTACATGGGAGGTGGTTAGTGACTTGGGAGCAGACTAGGAAGGTGTAACATGGGGCTTGGTGTCTGCATGCTTTGTGGAAAGTTAATCATCATTTGAGTTCATCTTGGCAGCTCTTATTGTCTGCTTTCAAGTTTTTGAGCAGAGGTTTGGTTTGTAGATAGAGCCTGAATCATCTTATTATGTGATAGGTCAGATTGTAAAAGGCCTTGAATGCTGCACTAAGGGTTTGTATAGAGACAATAGATTTGAAAACACCAAAATATCCCAAGCTCTGCTGCCGTGTATGTAGTACAGGGTTGGGTGACACCAGTCTTTGTGTTGAGAGCCAGCTGCTTCCAATTGGAGCCCAACAGGACCGTGGGGAGTGAATCACAACCCCAGGGATCAACCATCCACAGAAAGACCTTAAAAAAAAAAAAGACCATTTTTAAAAGACTTTGTACTTTCATAACTTTTTGTAGAGACAGGAATTCACTCTGTCACCAAGGCTGGAGTGCAGTGGCATAATCTCAGCTCACTGTAGCCTTGAACTCCTGGGTTCAAGTGATCCTCTGGCCTCAGGCTCCAGAGTAGCTGGGACTACAGTTGTGCGCCACCACACTTGACTAATTTTTTATTTCTTATTTTTTTGTGGAGATGGGGTCTTTCTATGGGGCCCAGGTTGGTCTCAAATTCCTGGCCTCATGTGATCTTCCTGCCACAGCCTCCCGAAGCACTGGGATTATAGAAATGAGCCATCATACCTGGCCTCTTTCATAAATTTTGACCCAGAGTCTTTTCTTTTGTGAATGTATGTAACAGGTACTGGCGTATGTGCACCATGACACATATGTGACTTGTTTGTGGTAACAATTTTTTAAAAATATATATTTTACTGCATTTTAGGTTTTGGGGTACATGTGAAGAACATGCAAAGTTGTTGCATAGGTACATACATGGCAATGTGGTTTGCTGCCTTCCTCCCATCAACCGTATCTGACATTTCTCCCCATGTTATCCCTCCCCAACTCCCCACCTCCCACTGTCCCTCTCCTACTTTCCCCCTACAGACCCCAGTGTGTGATGCTCCCCTCCCTGTGTCCATGTGTTCTCATTGTTCAACACCCACCTATGAGTAGAACATGCGGTGTTTGATTTTCTGTTCTTGTGTCGGTTTGTGGCAACAATTTTAATACTAAAGACTGACAACAAATAAGGCTCTATTGTTAGGGAAGCTGAACTCATATGGCACAGCCACACAACTGAATACTGTGCCATTATGAAGGACTACGATGTCTATGGGCTTATATGAAATGATCTGCAAACTATATCTTAAGTATAATTTAGAAATTGCAAGGTGTTGGCCAGGCATGGTGGCTCATGCCTGTAATGCCAGCACTTTGGGAGGCCAAGGTGGATGGATCACTTGAGGTCAGGAGTTCGAGACCAGCCTAGCCAATATGGTCAAACCATGTCTCTACTAAAATCACAAAAATCAGCCAGGCATAGTGGTGGGCGCCTGTAATCCCAGATGCTCAGGAGGCTGAGGCAGGAGAATCTCTTGCACCTGGGAGGCAGAGGTTGCAGTGAACCAAGATCATGCCATTGCATTCCAGCCTGAGTGTTGCAGCAAGACTCTGTCTCAAAAAAAAAAAAAATTGCAAGGTGTTGCTTAGCATTTTACTGTGTTTCCATTCCTTTAAAAATGTGCAGATGCCTATTTTTGTAGAAGGCAAACCCTTACTTTATATTTTTTTATCTTTAGGAGGTCCACAGCAAGTGCTAGGGCACAGGAGTTGAGAGATTGACATCCTTTTCATTGTACATCTTTATGTATTGTTTGCTTATTAGACCATGTTGATATATTTTATTCTTTTTCAATAATAAAAATCGAGTTGTGTGCATGTAATTTTGAGCTTCATTTCTCCTGGAGGCTGCTAAGTTCTTTTTTAGGAAAATATTTACCAGCCACAGTACAATTTTGAAGGAAGAATCCCTAGTCCTGTTTTCCTAGCAGGACAGAGCAGGTTGTCCTCGGCCCCTGATGAGAGCTGGGATTCATTTCCTGGAATTCTGGGTGAGAACAGTGGCCCGGTGCTACATGGGGGCTTTAGGGAGCTGCTTAGCAAGTGGGCAAGAAGGATACAGGGTCAGAGAGCAATTCTGTGCTGCTTTCTGCATCTCACCTTGTATAATACTTTCAGCCTGACATGTCCCTGTTCACTACTTCACATATTGAATGCACGTGGTGTTATTTGTCCTTTCTTCTCTGGGGACCTTTCAAAAAATAAATAGCAGAGATAAAACTCTACCTTGGAGGACTGCGTCCTCTCTTGCAGCTCCCAAAACACAGGTGATGATGGGTTTCTTGCCTCAGTACTGAGGATATAGATGGGGTGAGTTAGGGCAAGAGGGACCCAGTTTGAGACCCATAAAAGACTGTCAAGGGGATCATAGGAGATAAATTGCTCTGCAAAAAAAGAGGGAGAAGGATTCTGGAAAAAGAGAAACAAGAGCATGAAAGCATCTTGGGAACCTGACTCATTCATTCTGAGATCAGTCAGATGCTCAGCGTGGCTGGGATTTCGGTTGAAATGAGAGAAGTAGAAGTGGATGAGACTGGAAAATTCTGCAGGGGGTTTAAAATTTATTTTGGAAAAAATTAGATTCCTAGGAGGTTTTTTTTTTTAAATAAGAGAATAATGACTCATTTTATTTGACAAAGATAATTAGCAGCATAGAATGTGGTTACTAGAAATCCCTCCTGGCTAAAACCGGAAGAGAGACAGTTATTGCAATGCTTTCTAACCCGAAGTGATAAACCGTAAAAGAAGGCAGTGACAGTAGCGATATAAGGTTGAGGGCAGATCTGAAAGAGTTTTGTGAAGTAAAATCAAATAGCTTGATTTAGGGACTAAAGGAAGAAGTGGAAGGAATGTCAACAATGACTGAGTGTCTGACTTGGAGTGAATGGTGACTAGGTCGAGGTCCAGGAAGTAATTTTTTTTTTTTTTTGAAAGAGTCTCGCTCCGTCACCCAGGCTGGAGTGTAGGGGCGCGATCTCAGCTTGCTGTAACCTCCACCTCCCAGGTTCAAGCAATTCTCCTTCCTCAGCCTCTCTAGTAGCTGGGATTACAGGTGCGTGCCACCATGTCCAGCTAATTTTTGTATTTTTAGCAGAGACGGGTTTTTTTTCACCATGTTGGTGAGGCTGTTCTCAAATTCCTGACCTAGTGATCTGCCCTCCTCAGCCTCCCAAAGTGCTGGAATTACAGGCGTGAGCCACAGTGTCTGGCTGGTGATTTTTTTTTTTTTAATACAGGGTCTTGCTGTGTTGTGCCGGCTGGAGTGCAGTGGCATGATCATAGCTCACTGCAGCCTTGAACTCCTGGCCTCAGGTGATTCTCCTGCTTCAGCTTCCTGAGTAACTGGGACTGCAGGCACATGCCATTATGTTAAGCTAATTTTTTAAAGTTTTGTAGAAATGGGTCTTTCGATATTCCTCAGGTTGGTCTTGATCTTCTGGGCTCAAGCAATCTTCCCACCTTGGCCTCCCAAAGTGCAGGATTACTGGCATGAGCCTCAGTGTCCTGCCCCAGGGAGTATCTTTACTTCTTACAGCTGAGGGAGTAGTTTTTGACCTTGAAGTTTTTATCTTTGAATTTCACCTACAATAATAAGAATTGTTGGCCAGTGATTGTCCTCTAATTGCATGAATTTACTTGATCAAATATTATGAAGTTTTCACACTGGGGCTAGCACAAGGGACTATGTAAGGTACAAAGGTCACATTAATTTTTGGAATAGAATATTTTAGATCTGTCTCCCTCTCCCCAAGAGAACCAGCAAAGGTGCTTTCTCCTATCTAAAGAACAATGAAAGCATCAATAAAAATTAAAAATGAATAACACTATTGTCTTTTGAAGATGAATTTCAAGTCCTGCCACTTCAGTAATTTTCCCTGTACATCAGTAAAATGTTTTTTCTACATAAACAGCAATAACTTGGGGGTTACACAGAGAAGACAGTAAGGAGATGACTAAATTATGAACGAAATCATCAATCAAAGACTGCGCAAGACTAGCAAGTATCGCAGCTGCTGAGTGTGACAATACTTTCATTTTCTTGCGAGCAGCTCAGACCCAAGGGGAATGGGTGAGTCTTTGGAATTGCTTGGAGGGATGAACAATGGAGAATCAATACTCACTGGAAGTCTGGCTTCTCTGGCCACCGCAAAGCCTGCTCAATGACACCCTGGCTAGGTCTCTTGGCCCTGTTGGGATGAGGCTGTTGTGCTGTCTTGGGGAGGGTAATCCTTCCTCTTGACAGTTTCCTGGAATTTGCTGGGCTTGGAGGCTGCTTTCCTTTGCCTTAAGCAGGATTTAACAAGCTGGGAAGGTTTTCAGTTCTGCTGCTTTTTCTGCAACTCTTTTCTTGTTCAGATGCCAGCAGGCCCTCATCCTTCTAGGATTCCAAGCTGTGGTTTCTCTGAAGGCTGATGTAATGGTTCTAAGCCTCAGAATAGAAGACCCACTTTTTGATATGATCTCTCTGTTGTCAGCCTGTATGTTCACCTCACTGACTCCTCTTTTCCCTCTTAGCAGCCCTTCTAAATGTATCTACCAGCATCTTTAAATGTCTTTCCCCACGAAGTTCTCTCCTTGGTTCTCCTTTGATCTCTAGGCTACTCCGTTAAATTGCATGGTATCAGCTAATGAATCTATAGAAAAAGACTCCAGAGGATTCATCTTTAGGTTCAACTTCTCGCTTGAATTCTGGTCCAGCATTCACTTATTTATTCACTGACTGATTGATTCAGAAAACATGTATTGCCAATCTGTGCTATGCCAGACTCTGCCCTAAGCAGTGGGCATAGCAACAAGACAGACACAATCCTGGCCCTCATGAAACCTCCATTCTAGCTCTTCTAGTTATCTGTTAGACGTTTAGACTTACATGTGTCTCAAACCTGTCCTAGTTCGAATATACTATCTGTGCCATCCAACCTGCTCCCTCAGCCTAGCAGACTTCTGTTAAGGGCTTCACAGTCTCTGGGGTCACCCAGTTACATGCATCTCCTCTTTGTCTTATCCCCCACGCTCACTCCCCACTGTGTCCCCACCACCAAGGGTCTGTGTCATTCATATTTGTTTCCAGGTCTCCTTAAGGACAGGAAATGAAGAGTGGAGAGAAGATGCTGCGAGTTTCAAGCCCTCATATTTTATTCTGGATACAAGCAATGATTATTCACTTTTCTTTTCTTTTCTTTTCCTAAGAGTTAGAGATGGGGTCTGGAGATGTTTCCCAGGCCAGATTCAAACTTCTAGGCTCACATGATCATCCTGTCTCGGCCTCCAGGGTAGCTGGGACCACAGGCACAAGCCACCATGCCTGGCTGGTTACTCTCCATGTTTAACATTTTAAAAAAGAAAAAGAAAAAAAACCAAACAAGGATGTTTGAAAAATATACCGCCCTGTCTGCTTGCTCATTTACACACTCTTGTAGTCACTGGAGTTTATGATATCTGGATAGATCAACAGAAAAAAAAAGGCCCCTTTCTCGTCTACCCCGAAACCCAGATCAACAAGACAGTAACAAAAGAAAGCAAAACTCAGCTGTGCAGAGAAACACAGAAAATGAGGATGGGGAAGAGAAGAAAGTTGTGGATTATATTCTAGATGCAATTTCCAATCTCCCATGCATAGTAACAGCTCCTTCCTAACGTAAATTGCCGGACATCAAGTGTTCTTAGGTGGTATTTGATTTTAAGTAAAATGATTCCTTGGGCAACTACCTGGCAGCCAACAGCTTTTACAACATGTTTTCTGATATAAACTGTTTTACAAAGGGCTTGTATCTTTTTACTATCAAGTGCTACATTCTGAACAGAAACTTAATAAGATTTTTCAGCAGAGATTTTAAGAGGTTCCATCATAGGACTTAACAACAACTGTGATATATTATTTTTAGTGCAAGAGTAAAGACCTGAGAGAAAGAGCATTTTCAATTTGACTTTATGGCCCCCCAAGTTGTGCTCAAGTTAAATGAAAGTTAAAAACTGGTACTGGGAAAAGAGCAAAGACTTTTGACTCTACCTTGGGTTTGAAATCCACTGTTACTTACGAGTATTGCACTTTGGGCAAGCTGCTTAAGTGATTTGTGTCTCAGTTTTCCCATCTACTAACAAAAGTAATTCTACTCTATAGAATTAATGCAGCAAAGGTTTATAGTATGAAGCCCCATACATAGTAGGGTATCCCAAATGCTTTAGGTTCTATGCAACTCAACTCAAAGCAGCTTAAGAAAAAATGAAAATTTCTTGGCCTGCCTAACTGAAAAGTCCTGGGTAATGTAGCTTCAGGCATAGCTGGATCCAGGAGCTCAACAATGTTATCAGGAAACAATGTCCCCCAGCTTTAGGCTTCATTCTTCATTGAGCCCAGTGGACCAGCTAGCTGATTTCTGGAGCAAGCAAAACAGAAAACTCTGAAAGAACATAGGCTGAGATGCAGGAGGCCTGGATGAACACTTTTTGGGCAGGAAAAAACAGGTTTGGACACTATAGTCCATGTGATGTGTCCTAGTGGGAATGGCGTTTAGGCCAGCGTAAGGACACATTTCATCTTTGAGGATAACAAAGATCACCTGGTGGCCACCAAGAAGACAACCAGAGGCAAAACTCCTTATCTGAGGAATTTAAAAGTAATTAGACTCTTCTATTATCTAAAGAAGCCATCTGGTACCAGACTTCTTTTCTAAAAATGTGTAAGAAACTAGAATTTCTATACATCTCTGGATAGCATGCATGTCAAAACTCATTGTACAACCCTTACTGACATCAAGGCACCAGAATGTCTACAAATGTAATCATTTATCATGACCAACATGGCTGATATGGTCCAAATGCCCTTAAGCTCTGTATTAGTCCGTGTTCATGCTGCTAATATAGACTTTCTTGAGACTGGGTAATTTATAAAAGCTGGAGGTTTAATGGACTCACAGTTCTACATGCCTGGGGAGGCCTCACAATTATGGCTGGAGGCGAAGGAGGAGCAAAGTCATATCTTACACGGTGACAGGCAAGAGAGCATGTGTAAGGGAACTCCCCTTTATAAAACCATCACATCTTGTGAGACTTATTCACTATCATGAGAACAGCATGGGAAAGACCCAACCCTATGATTTAATTGCCTCCCACCGAGTCCCTCCCATGACATGTGGGAATTATGCGAGCTACAATTCAAGGTGAGATTTGAGTGAGGACACTTGCAAACCATATCAGGCTCCCCCTTTAAGGTCCATAAATACCCTTAAATAAAATCCACTGCAGCACAGTCAGTCCTCTCCTCCTGGGGTACCTTGATGCCCTCTTCTGCAGATTCTTTCTTTCTAACAAAACTTCCCTTTTCAAACCTATACTATTGTTGGGAAATTCTTCTTACTGCTGGTGAGCCAATCACTTTCCATTGCCAGGGCTCTGATGCCTCTCCAGGCAATCTTCATCAAAGCCCCATAGAACAGGCAGGTCCAAGATTATAATTCCATTTGACAGATCAGGAAACTGAGTCTCTGCTTGAGTTTTCTCTTGCTTCTAAATTCCTTATCTGAGGAATTTAGAAGTAATTAGACCCTTCTGTTATCTAAAGAGGGCATCCAGTACCTGAATTAAGAGACTTCAGATAAGGATCCTGGCTCTCCTGCAGAGTTATGTGACCTCAGTTAGGTCTCTCTGGCATTCTCTCTTTTTCTGTAAATTGGGGGTATTGTTGTTGTTGTTGTTTTTTGCTTTTTTACAGACAGGTCTTGCTCTGTTGCACAGGCTGGAGTGCAGTGGCAAGATCATGGCTCATTGCAGCCTTGAACTCCTGGGTTCAAGCAATCCTCCAACTTCATCATCTCCAGTAGCTGAGACAACTGTCACATGCCACCACACCTGGCTAATTTTTACATTTTTTGGTAGAGATGGGGGGTCTCACTGTGTTGCCCAGCTGTTCTCAAACTCCTGGCCTTGAGTGATTCTCCTGCCTCAGCCTCCCAAAATGCTGGGGATATTGTTTTAATGATTAAGTGAGACACTAGCTTTAAGTGTCTAGCACAGTGACTGACATGAAAACTGAATGCTGATAGGAATTTCCGGTGTTTATAACAGCCCTTTAACTTGCCCTTTTGAACATTTGGCTCAGGAAAAACAGGGGAAGAGCCAGTGGCATATTGGAGTAGAAAGAGCTTTGGGCTTTGACTCAGCCATATGACCATAAAGAACTTGAACTTTCTCTGAGTTTCAGTTGCTTTATTCATAAATGAAGTCAGGAAGCCCTTCTGTCACAGAATTAAACAGAAAATGTCTGCCTAATAGCTGGTACCCTCAAGAAACACAAACTCTTTCTCTCACTGCCTTCCATTCATCCTCCTTCCTAATTGATTTTCTTCACTTTTTTCTTCTTCTTCTCTTCCTTCTCTTTTTTTCTCCCTGTCTGGAACTTCTTTCCTTTCTTACTACTTCCCCTCATTTTCTCTCTCCTTCTCTAACATTTCCCATTTGTAAGACCCCTATTTAAGAACAATTGACCGATCTCAGGGACTTCTGGTGTCTGCTCTTGGTCTCTCCTCTTATGTGTCATGGTGACCAGTACTTTGCATTCATCACTTTCTTAGTTGTGCAATCTAAATGCTAATGACCCCTGCCCAACCTTCCCTCTCATCCTCCTCCACTAATGCAAGTCAACACACCCTAGAATAACTGGGTACAATAACAGATGCAAACAGGAGCCACTCTCCCCATCCCATCCCTCATGCAGGATGTGGACTCAAAACTGTGCCATCATTGGAAACCTCTAATGGTCCAGAAAGGGGAGGAGGAGGCTTTTGTAAGAAGCCCCCAGAGCTCTTTCCTCCCTAGCAGGCCCCTATCTATTGAGCTGGCCGATGCCCACGCTGATGTCCTCATTCCCTTTCATGCACTAGTGGTTTTCAGTCTGATATTGAAAGTGCAATATGCTGGCCAGTAATGATGTCTTATTGGATTGTAAAGATTTTCCCATTTTGCTGCTTTATCCTGAATTTAAAGTATTTTGAAATTCACTTACATCAGGGAGACCAGAGGCCTGACGTTTGCTGTAAATAAACTCATGCCTTCTAAGGTGTTATCTATGAAATGGGAGATGGGATAGGTTACTATTTTCATGGCTCATGAGCCAGCTAGGCAGAATTGGTCACAGAGCTTTTCCTTCCTGAGGACTGGGCAGCTTCTTTTCTTCCAAGTAGTCGGTCACGGGTATGAGGACACTCTGACCTTGTGTGGTAAATCTATTCAATGGAAATTTGTCCAACATGTGCAGCTGGAAGATCGCTTAGCTCTTGAGTCTCTGCTTGGAAAATCTGAAAACCCTAAAGCTAAAGCAGAGACTAACAATAGAAGGGATTTAAGCAGGGTTGGCTAGGGTGATGACTGTTATTAGTGAATATTTGTGGAGTAGCTCCTGTGCACAAAGCACTCTGCCGAGGGTTTTTTACAAATTATCTTAGTTAAACCTCTCAACAATGCTACGAGATTGTTGAGAGACCACCCAGACAGATAGATGTTCCTGAAACTTTCTTGCCATCTATCATCAAGGCCATTGCCAATGATATTCATAAAAAATAAATCAGGAAGACCTCTCACATAAGTTGCAGTAGGTGTCTAGATTTACTGATGTATTACAGTGACCCAGTCATGACCAGAGATTCCTTGGACCCAAAGGCAGTGTTCTCTACAGTCACAGTTGTTAAGAGCCTGCATAGGCTGTGTGCAGTGGTTCACGCTTGTAATCCCAGGACTTTGGGAGGCCAAGGTGGGTGGATCACCGAGGTCAGGAGTTTGAGACCAGCATAGGCAACAGTTTGGTGAAAGCTCGTCTCCACTAAAAATACAAGAAATTAGTTGGGTGTGGTGGCATGCACCTGTAGTCTCAGCTACTTGGG
Organism: Cheracebus regulus; assembly: GCA_963574635.1. Classification (NCBI taxonomy): domain Eukaryota; kingdom Metazoa; phylum Chordata; class Mammalia; order Primates; family Pitheciidae; genus Cheracebus; species Cheracebus regulus. The sequence goes on from CAUYQU010090717.1 coordinate 42,092, forward strand.
AGGCTGAAGCACGAGAATCGCTAGAACTCAGGAGGCAGAGGTTGCAGTGAGCTGAGATTGCACCATTGCACTCCAGCCTGGGTGACAGAGCGAGACTCCATCTCACTCAAAAGAAAAAAAAGAATCTGCACAGTGGGGTCCATCTTGGCTCAGCTACTTCCTAGCTGTGTGACCTTGGGCCAGTCATTTAATCTCCCTGGGCCTCAGTTCCCCCATTTGTAAAATGTGGATAATAACTACCCTCCTCATAGGGTTGTCTGAGAATTACATGAGTTCTTGTACATGAAGCACTTAGAAAAGTTGCCAGCACGTGGCAAATGCTGTATAAATATTCATCAACTAAAACCTTTAAAAACGGCATCACCTTCCCTGTGACGATATTCTGAGATGTTCCTCACAGGTCTGGGTCACTGGTATGCCTCAGATGACAAGCAGTAGAAAATGGAGCTCAGGTTCAGGATGGGAGGGTGGTAAAAGATGAGAGATTCCTTAATGGGTGCAATGTACTTTATTCTGGGAGTGAATACACTGAAACTCTAACTTCACCACTGCACAAGATATCCATGTAACAAGATTTCACTTCTACTCCATATATTTACACACACACACACACAATTATGTTGAAACCTAATCCTCACTGTGGCAGTAGCAAGGGGTGGGGCTTTAGGAGGTGATTATTTCATGGAACTCCATCCTCATGGATGGGATCAGTGCTCTGATAAAAGAAGCCAGAGGGAGCCGGTTTACCCCTTATGCCATGTTGGGATGTGTCAAGAAGGCACCATCTTTGAGGCACAGCAAGAGACCTCACCAGACACGAAATCTGCTGGCATCCTCATCTTTGACTTCCCAGACTCTAGAGCCATGAGCAATAAATTTCTGTTGCTTATAAATTACCCAGTCTAAGGTATTTTGTTATAGAAGCCTGAACAGACTAAGACATAACTCTACCCACAGCTGGGGTTTGTCCTAAAGACCTCAGCTGTACAACAGATGAATAAATGCACTTAGACACAAGTTTCCAGTGAACGAGTGGTCTAGGGGGTCGTGAGCTACTCCCAGAGAGAGATCACAGCTACACAACTTTGACTAGTTCACCTTCTCCACATTTATTTAGTGTAGATTTAATAGCAGAGGCTCTAAGTCAACACACTTGTAGAGAAATACTGAAGGCCAGGTTCCGAGCCTAAAGCAAACACCATTAGAGGGTAATTTCTTTGGTTGACCTCCTCCTGAGAGGGTCATCTGGCTCAAAGGTTAGTTTAAGACCACATGAGTAAACAAGTTAGTTAGGTAAATTCCTTACATTCTTTTGTTGCTACTCTAATTTATTTAACTAAGGGGAGAAGGCTGCTTTCAGCCAAGAACTTTAGAAAAAACTTTTAGGCTTTCTAAAAGGGTTTGAGACTTATTCTATAACTTTATCTAATATTTTTATTTTAACAATTTTACCACCACTCTGACTGAACTTCTACCCCAACATCATTTCATGGCTGTCTCATTATTCAGCACTTGAACCAAATGCCACTTCCTCACTTCCTCAGAGAGGCCTTCTTTCATGTTCTGATCACCTCACACACTTACCACATTAAACTTTTGCCACTTTTAGTGGGTGGGAAAGATTAGATGGGTTAATCTGTCTGTTAACTATTTATTGATATCTTCACTATGTACTAGATATAGGGATTTAATGATAAGCAAGACAGGTTTTCTTCTTCCCAAAGGAATTTATTCCTAAAGGACCACTTTTCCCACAGTCTTCACAACCTGCAGACCAGGAGATTCCCTCGGGTGCCTATGCCACCAGAGTCCTGAGTTTTAAGCACAAAACTGGGAGGCCATTTGGGCAGATACCAAGCTAGCCTCAGGAGTGAGGAGGCAGGAAATAAAAAGATAAATATAAATATCCAAATATAATAATTTTTGGTTTAGTGGAATACATTAATAAGTAGCCTTGTAACATGAAAAAAACTCAACATCACTGATAATTGGAGAAATGCAAATCAAAACCACAATGAAATACTATCTCACACCAGTCAGAATGGTGATTATTGAAAAGTTAAGAAGCAACAGATGCTGGTGACGTGTTATGGAGAAAGAAGAACGCTTCTACACTGTTGGTGGGAATGTAAATTATTTCAACCAATGTGGAAGGCAGTGTGGTGATTCCTCAAAGAGCTAGAACCAGAAATAGCATTTGACCTAGTAATTCCATTACTGGGTATCTACTCAGAGGAAAAAAAATTATTATATTACAAAAATACATGCACATGTATTTTCATTGCAGCCCTTTTTACAATAACAAAGACATGTAATCAACCCAAATGCCCATCAATAATAGACTGGATAAAGAAAATATGGTACATATACATCATGGAATACTATGCAGCCATAAAAAAGAATGAGATCAAGTCCTTTGCAGGGACATGGATGGAGCTGGGAGCTATTATCCTCAGCAAAGTAACACAGGAACAGAAAAGCAAACACCACATGTTCTCACTTATAAGTGGGAGCTGAACAATGAGAACACATGGACACAGGGAGGGGAATAGCACACACTGGGGTCTATCGGGAGATGGGGTTGGGAGAGGGAAAGCATTAGAAAAAATAGCTAATGCATGCTAGGCTTAATACCTAGGTGATGGGTTGATAGATGCAGCAAACCACCATGGCACACATTTACCTGTGTAACAAACTTGCACATCCTACATATGTACCCTGGAACTTAAAATAAAAATAAAAATTTAAGTTAAAAAAAAGAGGCTTGTACAACTAATAGTCCTTCTGGAAAATCTCTGGACTGTCTTATATGACCTCAGTATTTCTAAAATCTCACTGGAGCACATAAGTAGTATGTTATTCTTGAGTTGATTTTTAAACTGGGGTCATTGAGCAGAATACTTTCTTTCTTGTCAGAAGTCTTGAGCTAATTTCATTAAGAAGTGTTCTTGAGGGGTCAGCCCATTTCTTGATCTAATATTCAAGTACAGTGTTGTTGGTGGTGGAAACAGGAGGAGGATGACCTAACAAGTCTCTCTCTGCATAGCTTTCCTGGATTCAAGGCAAGGAGCTTACCTCAATAACCATCAGAAGGAGAGAGATCTGATTTCAGCAAGGAGAAAGAAAGAAAGAAAGAGAGAGAGAGAGAGAGAAGGAAGGAAGGAAGGAAGGATTAGTTTCATGCAAATGTAACTATGGTTTTTGTTATTAAAAGTAATGGCAAAAATTAAGTAATGTCATTACTTTTAATGACAAAAATCACCATTACCTGTGCACCAACTCTAGCATTTTTGCAGAGAAATAGTGTAAATCTCAGAGTCCAGCAGTATGGGAACAGGCTTATATTCATGATGGCTTGCATCATTGATAAGATTCTCTTGAGTTTACACAGAACTTTTCATATGTGCAGCTGACTCCAGCTTAGGTTTGCACATGTGTTTCTTTTGAGCTTGTGTAGTTATATTTTATAGAGCTCTTGAGAAGACAGAAGAGTTTGTATGTACACAAGAGGAAAGCACAGTTTTATTAATAATAACAGTCTGCTCAGCCTGTATCTTCTCCCCCACCTTTGGAGACAGGGTTCACTCTGTCATCCAGGCTGGAGTGCAGTGGTGCAATCACAGTTCACTGCAACCTCCACCTCCCGGGGTCAAACTATCCTCCAGCCTCAATCTCCTGAGTAGCTGGGACTACAGGCATGCCACCACCACACCCGGCTAATTTTTGTACTTTTAGTCGAGACAGGGTTTCATCATGTTGCACAGGCTGGTCTCAAATTTCTGGGCTCAAGCAATTCGTCTGCCTTGGCCTCCCAAAGTGTTGAGATTACAGGTGGAAGCCATTGCACCCGCTCAGCCTATATCTTAATGATGAGGATGGATCCTTTGACATAGGGAGCCCATTTTCTAATAGGTGTCAGGGGACTCCTCTCCACAGAACTCCTGGCTCTCAGTTGAATATGAGCTTGCTATGGATTGAATTATGTCCCCTAGAATCCGCATGTTGAATCTCTAACCCTCAATGTAATGGTACATGGAGATGAGATGGGGCCTTTGGGAGATAATTAGGTGTAGATGAAGTCGTGAGGCTGGGCCTCTCATGGTGGGATTAGTGCCCTTATAAGAAGAGATACCAGAGAGCCATCTGTCTTTCTCTGTCTCTACCATGTGAGCAGCAACTGTCTGCAAGCCAAGAAGAGGACCCTTGCCAGATCCTGACCATGCTGGTGGCCTGATCTCAGACTCTAGCCATCAGAACTGTGAAAAAATAAATTTCTGCTGTGTAAGCCACCCAGTTTATGGGATTTTGTTATGGTAGCTGGAGCTGAGAACTCAGGCCAGGTGTGTTGGCTCACGCCTACAATCCCAACATTTTGGGAGGCCGAGGTGGAGGTTGCTTGAGCCACCAGGAGTTCAAGATCAGCCTGGGCAACATAACAAGACCCTGTCTCCACAAAAAATAAAAAATTAGCTGAGTGTTTTGGTGGGCACCTGTAGTCCCAGGTACTTGGGAAGCTGAGGTGGGAGGATTACTTGAGCCTAGAAGTTTTAGGGTATAGTGAGCCATGTTTATGACACTACTTCTCCAGAGCAGGAAGCTGTATCAAAAACAAAAGGCAGAGCTCAAGTCAGCTAACATTTACAGTGTGTATTTCATGCACCAGGCAATACACTAAGCCCTGGAGACATGAAGAAAAAGAAACTTTAATCTCTGCCTTTAGAGAAGTCATAGTTTAGTAGGAAAGACTGAAAATTAGATTATGTTATCACATAGAACTGTTATTCAAGTACTTAATTCCAACAGTGACTGAATCTAAAAGCCTCTTCGTATAAAGCCCAGGTGGTAAATTTCCAGATTTTTTCCACAGAAGCAAGGGTTATTCCTTGAGAGGGCATAGAAGAGGCAGTTCCCATGGACCCCTAAATTTTTTTCTCAGAAATAGACCTACGATAGGCCAGGCGCAGTGGCTCATACCTGTAATTCCAGCACTTTGGGAGGTGGAGGCGCATGGATCACAAGGTCAGGAGTTCAAGACCAGCCTGGTCAATATGGTGAAACCCTGTTTCTACTAAAAATACAAAAATTAGCCGGACGCAACAGAAAATCAAACACCGCATGTTCTCACTCATAGGTGGGTGTTGAGCAATGAGAACACATGGACACAGGGAGGGGAGCATCACACACTGGGGTTTGTCGGAGGGAAATAGGGGAGGGACAGTGGGGGGTGGGAAGCTGGGGAGAGATAGCATGGGGAAAAATGCCAGATATAGGTGATGGGGAGGAAGGCAACAAATCACACTGCCATGTGTGTACCTATGCAACAATCTTGCATGTTCTTCACATGTACCCCAAAACCTAAAATGCAGTAAAAAAAATTAGCCAGGCATGGTGGCACACACCTGTAGTCCCAGCTACTTGGGAGAAGGCTGAGGCAGGAAAATCACTGGAACCCGGGAGGCAGAGGTTGTAGTGAGCAGAGATCGTGCCACTGCACTCCAGCCTGGGCAACAGAGTGAGACTCTGTCTCCAAAAAAACCAAACAAACAGAAAAAGAAATAGAGCTAAGATCTCAAAGATGACAAAAGTCCCTTAAGGATGAGAAATAGAAAATTCCTGAAAAGCAAAAAAGAAAATTAAAAAATCATCCATAATTTTACCATCTATGCATAATGACTATTTGCATTTTAATGTCTCTTTTCTTCAGGGCATTATTTTATGCACGGTTTTTTATTTACATAATTATATTCATCGTCTATATGTAATTTTTATGTTTTTTTCTAGTTACGATTATATCAGAACCATTTTCTGCATTATACAGTCATTGTGAACACTGCATTTTATGACTTCATAATGTTCCATGCAAGGACTGTGGCATGGATTATTTAACCAAACATTCAAATTTTAAAATGCTTATCTCACTGATACTTATGCTGTTATAATGTTGCTCTTGTTGAATAAACTCACACGTCCCCCACCACCACCCACCACCAAAATTTTGCGTTATTTCATTAAATGATACATTTCAATGTGTAATTACTGCTCAAAGGATGTGACCATTTTAAGGCTTTCAATACTCATTGACAAATTACTCTCTTTTAAAAAAAGCCTATGCCAATTTACCCTGATCTGCAGTGTAGGAAAATACACATTTTGCTACACATTTGCTAATATGCCTATTATCATTTAGAAAGACTAACTAATTTGAAAGGCATGAAATGTTGTTGCTTTTATTTGCATGGCTTTGATTAGTAGATATTTTGGAAAAAAAAAACAACAACTGTCCATGCTTGTCAAACAGTGCATTTCCTGTTTGGGAGAAATATCTGTGATGTCTGTTCTTTACTCATATGTTGGTTTATTTTATTTTATTTTTACAGATTTGTATTAACTGAAATATACAAATGCATGTTTCTTTTTTGTTATTACTTCAAATGTGCTTCCCTGCTCGTTGTTCTAAGTTTAATTAAGCTTTTTATGTACAGAAGATTAAAATTTTTTGTAATCACATCTGCCCATCATTTCCTTTGTGATTTTTAAATCTCTTTTAATTCTAGATACTCCCTTTCTCTCCAGAAGCTTGACAAATATTCATTTCTATTTTTTATAGTTTGTTTATTTTTTGATTAAAAAATAAGTATTTGATCTAGCTGGAATTTTCTTCAGTATGTGATGTTGAAGGGAGTTTTTACATGGCTAACCAAGGATTCCAGTATAATTTATTCAACAATTTTGTTTTTTTTCTTATCATATGTTAAATTTTCACATGTAATGAGGTATATAATCTAGGTTATCTGTTATATTTGGTGGGATCAATATACCACACTGTTTCAATCACTATGTTTTCAAAGTCTGTTTCATTATCTGTTCACTGGAGTTTTGGAATGTGATATGGTTTGGCTCTATGTCCCCATTCAAATCTCATTTCGTATTTTAATTCCCGTGTGCTGAGGGAGGGACTTTGTGGGAGGTGATTGGTTCATGGGCGTGGTTCCCCCATGCTGTTCTCCTGACAGTGAATGTGTTTTCACGAGAGTTAATAGTTTTAAAGTGTGCAACTTCCTTATTCTCTTGCTCTCTTTCCTGCTGCCTTGTGAAGAAGGTACTTGCTTCTCTTTTGCTTATGGCATGATTATAAGTTTCCTGAGGCTTCCCAAGCCATGTGGAACTGTGAGTCAAGTAAGCCTCTTTCCTTTATAAATTACCTAGCCTAAGGTGTTTCTTTATAGTAGTGTGAAAATGGACTAATACAGCATGGTTCAAGTTTGTGGAGGGAAAACTGTTTTGAATAAGTTACTCTTCTTTTTACTCTTTATGCTTGACTCATAGTAAGAAATTATTCAAAGACAGCACCCATGACAATGACATCCTTGACTGAGTGACCTGTTTTCATATTTGTTTATTTACTTATTTATTTTTCAGACAGAGTCTCACTGTATCACCCAGGCTGGAGTGCAGTGGTACAATCATACCTCACTGCAGCTTCTACCTCCAGGGCTAAACGATCCTCCCACCTCAGCCTCCAATGTAGATGGGACCACAGGCCTGTGCTGCTATGCCAGGGTAGACGTTTGATTTTTTTGTAGAGATGGGGCTTTGCTATGTTGCCCAGGCTGGTCAACATAACCAGACCCCAGGATCTACAAAATCTCCTGGGCTCATGTGATCCTCCTGCCTTGGCCTCCCAAAGTGCTGAGATTATAGGTGTGCGTCACTGTCTCAATCCCCTATTTTTGAATATATATTTTCTCCCTTTTCCCTTTTTCTCCTTGCTTACTTTATGTTTAGCTTCTTGAAAATGAAACGGTAACATTTGCTCTCTTTCCTTCCACCAGGCGCTCCCTTGCACAATGTCCTCTTATCTAATTACAGGCTTGCTTAGAAATTCTAGTGACTGAGTCCTAAAACAACCCAGGCCCTTATGGAACTCTCCCCCACCAGGAGAGCACCTCAAGGCTACAGTTAATTTAGAACCTGATTGTGCCTAAGATGGTGTCAGCCCATTCACCAGATGGGACAGTAACTCAAGATAAGTCATCGGAGCAAGTCATGTAGACCAGCTCCTCCTCAGGACTCCTGCATGGCCCCCCTTTTTAAGCTCTTGCAATTCTGTCCAAAATTCTAAATGATTTCTATGCATGAAGACTTGGCCATTTCCCTACTGCTAGTTCTGTAATAAAGTCACTTTCCTTTCACTACATTTCATCCTTGTTATTTGATTTTGCAAGAGACGAGCAGCCAAACCTGTATTTGGTTACACTCAGAACAAAGATAAAGAAGGAAGACAATTCTGATGAGCCTCATGTCCTAATCTAGCTCTGACTCTTGAAGAGGATTTTGTGTCTAGATTTTCTTCTGCAGTCCACCCTGACTTATGGGAGCTTAGTGGAAAGGATGATCTTCCTAGGGGTGGGTTCTATTCCTACCCCTATGATAGGCAGTCATGGTAGATCCCTTGGGCAACCAGAGGTTGTCCTTTTACTAACCATCCTTCTCTACTTCTACCTGAATTTTCTGCCTTCCTCTCCAGCCTGCAAACAGTTAGCCCTTGGGAGTACTCACTGATCGGCTTTTTTGCTTTATTTTCCAGAGGATTTCATTTCTTCCCCATTTAAGGCAGATGCCCCTCCCAAGTTAAAACCTTATACTTTAATCCTTTGAATACATTCTTATCTACTTCCTTCCAGACCTGATGATTTTCAGCTTTTTGTTACTTCTAATCTTGCTCATGCAATCTCAGGTCCTTTGCTACACACAGTGGGGCTGGGAAGAGCTGTATTGGGAAGATACAGAATCCCTGATAGAGAAAGCGACCAAGGAGCTATTACAAAAGAATTCCCTCCTCCCCAGGCGATCTGAATGTAACTCCAGGTGTCGCAGAAGTTAAAGGAGCAATGTTCAATATGAACACTGTCCACAGAACTCAGGGAGGAGCCTCCTGCTGACAGGGCAAACAAACTGTGGGAAATTAATACTCCACACTATCTGCAGGCCAGCTCCGATATGTCATCCTCTCATTTAGCTATAGAACCTGCTCTTCTGTGTTTATTGTTTTGAAAGTTTAAAGTTCCGAATCTAAGAAGGTATGCTCTTCAAAATCCTTCAGAACAAGTCCATGAAAAATCCGAGCAGATCATATCACTGAGGATCAGGGTCGGCAAAGATACCATGTGCAGTCCTGGGTAGGATTCATTCATTCACTTCTTCCCTCATTTGTTGTTCATTTATGTGGCAAATACTCCTCATGTCCCTGCTGTATGGCAGGTAGCATTCTCATTCTAGGAACTCGGGATCTAGTGGTGAAATTATTACCTGGTGTAATGCCTACATGACATAGCTGAATTTCTACCCTGCCCTAACTCTGTTTATTTTTAAGAAACAGGATACCTGTGATTAAAAAGTTCCCTCTATGGCCAGGTGCAGTGGCTCATGCTTGTAATCCCAACACTTTGGGAAGCTGAGGTGGGTGGATTACAAAGTCAGAAGTTTGAGATCAGCCTGTCAAACATGGTAAAACCCCGTCTCGACTAAAGTACAAAAATTAGCCAGGCATGGTGGCATGCGCCTGTAATTCTAGCTTCTCGGGAGGCTGAGGCAGGAGAATCACTTGAACCCAGGCAGCAGAGGTTGCATTGAGCTGAGATTGCACCACTGCACTCCAGTCTGGGTGACAGAGTGAGACTCTGTTTCAAAAAAAAAAGTTTCCTTTGTAACCAGTCAACTAAGACTGATTCGACTGAATGATCTCAAAAAGACCTCAGACTTCATTATAATCTCATTTCCATGCTAAATGACAGTCCCACTACTGCCATGACAGTGGATAATTGCCATGATGATTGGAAGAAGCCATAAAAGGAGAAAAAAGAAGGCAGCACTCCAGTTTCAGGAAGTTCACCACCCATTTCCAGAAGAGATATGAATATTCCTTCCCTCATGTTTTAAGTCCAACCTTTTCATCAGAAAAAAACCCTATGTTCTAAGTCCCTCACTCCTTACTAGTCAAGAAGTTGATTTGTGAGCCAAGTTCCTGCTGCTTAATTCCATGGCCATTGACTAAAGCCTGGACTGGTTGATGCTCACTTTCAGTTTTCAGTATTGTCTTCACTGCGTCAAACAGGGAAAGACCCAATTATGGGGCAAAGACTGGCTTTGTCAGCAACAAAATCAGGCTAGTCTAGTGGAGGAGGCATTCTAGCCAAATCAAATGGAGGAGACAGGTAATACAATGCACTGTTTCTCCTTTTATTTTTTACCCTCTATGATCTACATAAATACTTATAAATAGAATATGGAAATAAATTCTTGTGGTTTATTGACAACAGGGGAGGGGGGATACCTTCCACACAGGCAACACTGTGAGTAGCTGTGTGGTGCATATGTCTGGCAACTCTTCTATAAATGATTCTGCTCATCACTGCCTTTTGAGAAGGAATGATTTCATACCTACTGAGAATCTGTAGCTGGAGTATTTTGCTAATGAAACAACCAAATGACAGATAACTGTCCAGCAGTTTTCCCCAAATGAATCAGAGAAACCGGAAGCTTTCAAGGCGATGGCAGAATCTTTGCTTGTAGATCCACCCAATGCTTGTTTGAAAGTAAAGAAAATATCTTATTTATTTCCCCTAAGTTGCTAAAGACAAAGGGGGAAAATTGCTTGAACATTTAAACAGGGAACTTTCAAGACGAGCTATAAATGCTTTATGAGCTTAATGGATAGTTGGAAAATTCTCAATAATAAGCTACAATCTCTTGACTTCTTTATTTGATTAAAAAAATCCCTATTTAGCTGGGTGCAGTGGCTCATGCCTGTAACCTCAGCTTTTTAAGAGGCTGAGGTGGGTGGATCACTTGAGCCCAAAAGTTTGAGACCATTCTCGGCAACATAGCAAGACCTTGTCTTTACTAAAAATTTTTAAAAAGTAGCCAGATGTGGTGGTGCGCACCTGTGGTCTCAGCTACTTGGGAGGCTAAAGTGGGAGGATCACTTGAACCTAGGAGGTTGAGGCTACAGTGAGCTGTGATTGTGCCACTGCAAGACCTTGTCTCTACTAAAAAGCAAAGCAAAGCAAAACAAAACAAAAATAGCTAGATGTGGTGGTGCACACCTGTGGTCCAAGCTTACTTGGGAGGCTAAAGTGGGAGGACCCACTTGAGCCTGGGAGCTAACTCTAATGCAATAATGGCTGATGGTCATTGAGCTCAGGCTATATTCCAGGGACCATGCTAAATGCTTTATGTATAGTACCTCATTTAATTCTCACAAAAATCTTATACAGTAGGGACTAGTGTTTTAAGAATGAGGACACAAATGCTGAGAGAGGTTTAAACAGCTATGGTGTAGTTATGAAATGAACCCAGACCTTTACGATCCAAATGTTCACGTGTTTGGGTACCCAGCTGTATGGGCTCTCCTGTTGCACCTGCCACCTCCCAGCTATGAGTGGTATATTCAGGGTGCAGGATGGAGAGGGTAGTTGGTTGTCTTTGCAGAAGGGTTTAGAAAGCATTCATGGGAAAAGCGCAATTTCACTTGGCCCCTTGAACATTCCCAGAGGGGGTGAGCTGGGTAATTCAGCAAGCAATGTATTGAGATTTTTTAAAACACGGGAAGGTGGATGTCATATTACATCATTTTGTGCTAGTCTGGTTTTGACCTGGTGATCCCATCGTCGTGACTGTAAGTTCATCCATCTCACAGGGCTCCCTCAGTCTCTGGGTTCAGAGGAGAATTTATCACCCTTTCAGCCCCTCTTCCCTGATTAGTGGCCAAGACTGTGTTCCTGACATCAAAATTTATTATCTAGATGTTGGGGTGTGCCCTTGTTACAGTCCACCAATTAATCACAATGTAGCAGTCTCTCATTGTGAGGTATCACCTGGAGTTCTTTGTCTCACAACCAAGAGAATTAAGGAGCATGGACACCAAGGGCGAGGTTGGAGTGAAAGTTTAATAAGTGAAAGAAGAAAGCTGTCCACTGCAGAGAGGGGACCCGGAAGAGGGTTGCTGTTTTTATAGTTGAATGCAAAGGCTTTTATAAGAAACCAGTAAGGGCTGGGCATCTCATTTGTATAAGGTGTGAATTTCTGGTAGCTCCACCCTGTCCCCCTAGTGCACATGCATGTCCTTAGTTTGAGTTACTCCATATTGCTTTGTTCCCCTTATTGCACATGTGCTGGGTCCAACTCACAGATCCTGATCCAGTGGTGGATAAACAAATGCATTCAGACACAGATATTCAGTGAAAGAGTGGGCTAGGGGACCAGGTCACTCACAGACACTGAGGAGGGTGCTGTAAAGAGTCAGCAGCTGTGGCCTGGACAAGCCAGCCCCGTGGGTCTTTATTTAATACAGATTTAATGACAAAGGCCTAAAGCAAACACTATTTGTGAGTAATTAACATTGCCAGTCCCCCCAAGTAGAGAGCAGTCATGCGCCCAAGGAAGTTCAAAGATAGGTCCTAGGACCACATGAGTAAACAAGCTCTTTAGATAAACTTTCCTACATTCTCTTGGTAACTGCTCTATGCTATTAGCTCAAAGTAAGGGTATTAGGCTGCCTTCAGCCATAAACTCCTCCCAAGGCTTTTGCAAAAACCTCCCGGCCTTCCAAGAAGGTTTACATCTTTTTCCTACAATTTCTCCTACCACCCTGACTGAACTCCTACACACATGTGTCAGGGAATGGAATTTTCCATTGCGGGCATGTCACCTGTGTAGGCTTTCTTCTCTGTGCAGCTGTGGGCATGTCTTAGGCAAACTCCTTTGTGTGAGTTCCCTTATCTGTGCCTGCAAGTTGTTCTTTTGTTTGAAAGAATTCAACTAAGGACCTACCCTAACTGTCTGCCTGACTGGTTTCTTTCTTTCTCCTCTCTCACCCTGCTCTGACTCTCCCTGGTCTATTTCTGCCAGCAGGGAAAGGGTGTTCCCTGCTCTGGTCCTTTTGACCTTCCTAAGTCCATTGTTACTACATGCTGGGCATGGCTGACTTTCGACAAAAGTACTATTTCTGTCACTGATACACCCATACTGGAAGACATGCCCATTCAGCCGGATTTCCTCTCAGAGTCTGTAGCCAACTCTACTCTGCAATCCTATCAGTGTAGACACCGGCCCATGGCTCTAGCAAGTCCCAGCTAATGGTCCTTTCATTTCCTCTCTACCATGCACACAACACCACTTCAGGAACTAATAACCACAGCATTGCCCTTGGATCTGAGCAAGAAGGATTGTGGTGGTTTGAGGGCCCCGTTATGGTTCTCTGGCTGCACACCATCCCCCTTTTCCCAGGATGAAGAGTTGTAATGCCAAGGGAACATACATACTTGGGCACCCTTCTAGACCACACTCTGCTCATGAGAATCCTGCAATTCCTTATTTAAACAGCCCCATGATCACTTTCAGCACCTGCAAAATCTTCTTCCTGTGTCTGTCTTCTGGAGGGCGGACTATGTTGGTGTGTTCCTTCCTAGGCCTGATGGCTGGTCAAGATGTAGTTGTTTGAAGGGGGAGTGTGGATGGAGCATGGACATGCAAACCAGGGTATCCACATGCTAGTATATCAGGCTGTTGTGTGGGACAGAGCTGGGGTTGGGCCAAGGGCTGGGAGTTGGCTTTCCCCATACACAGAGCAAGTCTGATAATTCTACCAGAGGACCTGGTCTTCTAGGTTGTTATGAAGGTATATATTGAGAGGAAAACATTTCCTCTACCCACTTAGGTTTAATGATCAAGGGCCTGCCAATTAACTGACAGTAGACAAACTAACAGGATAAAAGAAAAATTTATTTACATGTGCATGCAGGAGTACTCAGTAATGAGTAATTTACTGAATAGCCAGAGGTAAAGGTTTTATACCAACTTAACAAAGGAGGGGAAGGAGTGTGGCTTGGGGTTTCCATATGAAAGTACAAAGGGTCCTATTGGGATTTTTGCTGCTAATGGCAGCTGAATCTGTACTTCTTAGTGCTAATGATTAGTCTTCTCCCAAACAGGAAACTGAGTGAAGAGCGTTGTATTTTTTGGGAGGCTTTGCTCAAGTTCAGATAATTTTTCTGTGGTTCCTTTTTATTCAGATGTTTTCAGTATAAAGTAATTTTTGTTTACCAGTTTGGTGGGCTGCTAATTCTTTCATATATTTCTCAAAGAAGGAGATGAGAATATTTTTTAATTTAACAGTCAGTAGCTTGATTTTCATTTTATAACTATTTGGACACATAGCATATGGGCCTCCATTTTTATTCTTGCCCTATGTCTTGAAATTGTTAGAGATGGGCTTGATGATTACATAGTTGTCTTTCATGAATGGGACTAAGTCTTGCTAATTTTATTTTCTACCAGGGAGAAGCATTTCACGGTGTGTTTCTTGACAACATGACAATGCTAGTCCTGGGCACAGCCATGAGGTACCAAGGCACAAGTTGTTAAATACTGGTGCGTTCTGCCATTTGAAGATTGCAAAATCCTGGATGCTTTTCTGTGTACATCCAGGAGCTACCATTTGGTAGCTAATCGGACAGGGAAAAGATTTACTGCCTTGTGTATGCAAAAAGGACCACATATCAAATGAGCAGGGACATCTGCCTTTCAAAGAGTATCCCCTCCCACGTGATACCACAAATCTCTATCCTATAAGGTATTATACTAAGCTAAGCACCTTCCTACATAAATCATATCTTATGTTTATGGAATACTTTTGGGCAGCATATCACTCTCTTTTGAGATGGGAATTCAGCAAGACTTGTTTTACAAGATACACATCACAAAGACCCCACTGATAAAACAAGATGAGGTAAAGAAGTTGGCCAAACCCACCAAAAACCAAGGGTGACAGAAGTTTCTGGTCATCTTCACACTAATGATAATGGACTAGCATGTTAAAAGGCACTCCCACCAGCACCAAGACAGTTTACAAATGCCATGGCAGTTTCTAGAAGTTACCCTACATGGTATGAAATGGGGAAGAACTCTCAGTTCTGGGAACTCCCTGCTCCTTTCCTGGAAAACTCATGAACAGTCCACTCCTTGTTTGGCATACAGTCAAGAAGTAACTGTAAGGAGAGTCAGTTAAGCAGCCCATGCTGCTACTCTGCATGTGGGTTAGCCACCCTTTTATTCCTTTACATTTTAATAAATGTGCTTTCACTTTACTCTGTGGTTCACTCTTGAATTCTTTCCTGAATGAATCCAAGAACCCTTATGGTCTCCTCAGTTGGCGCCCAATTTTGGGGTTTGTCCTGCCAACTTCTCCCTTAACTCTTGGAAATAACTTATATAGAGGTCATATACTCTTTATCACTTTGCTTTTGTTAAGAGATACTGTGTTAGTTATATATTGCTATATAACAAATTACCCTGAACCCAGTAGTTTCGAACGAGTATTTATTATTTTATTTTTTAGAGATAGGGTCTCAATCTGTTACCCAGGGTGGAGTGCCATGGCATAATCATAGCTCACTGCAGCCTGGAACTCCTGGGCTCAGGAAATCCTCCTGCCTCAGCTTGCCTAGTAGTTAGGGGTACAGGTGCACACCACCGTGCCTGGCTAATTAATTTTTTTTTTTTTGTAGAGACAGGATCTCACTATGTTGCCCAGGCTAGTCTTGAATTCCTGGACTCAAGTGATCCTCTTGCCTCAGCTTCCCAAAGCATTGGGATTACAGGTGTGAGCCACTGCATCCAGCCACATCAACATTTAGGATAGAGAAAATGTGGTATATGTACATAGTGGAATATTATACAGCCTTACAAAACAAGGAAATCTTGTCATTTGTGACAACACAGATGAACCTAAAGGATACTATGTTAAGTGAAATCAGTCAGGCACAGAAAGACAAATACTGGCTGGGTGTGGTGGCTCATGCCTGTAATCCTAGCACTTTGGGAGGCCAAGGTGGGCAGATCACTTGAGGCCAGGAGCTCAAGACCTGCCTGACCAACATGGTGAAACCTCATCTCTACAAAAATGCAAAAATTATCTGAGCATGGTGGCACACGACTGTAATCCCAGCTACTCAGAAGGGTGAGACAGGAGAATCGCATGAACCAGGGAGGCAGAGGTTGCAGTGAGTCAAGATCATGCCACGGCCCACTAGCCGGGGCAACCGAGACCCCGTCTCAAAAAAAAAAAAAAAAAAAAGGTGGAGGGTATCATTTCCTCGTTGTTTTAATTTTTTGATTTATTTTTTTGAGACAGAGTCTCACTTTGTCACCCAGGCTGGAGTACAGTGGCATGATCTCAGCTCACTGCAACCTCTGCCTCCCTGGTTCAAGTGATTCTCCTGCCTCAGCCTCCTGAGTAGCTGGGACTACAGGCACATGCCACCAAGGCTAATTTTTTTGTGTTTTTAGTAGAGACAGGGTTTCACCAGGTTGGCCAGGCTGGTCTCAAACTCCTGACCTCAGGTGATCTGCCTGCCTCAGCCTCCTAAAGTGCTGGGATTACAGGCATGAGCCACCGCACTCAGCCTCACTGTTATCATTTTTACAAAGGTGGTTTCACTCTTACCAGGTATATGGCCCTGAGAAAATTGTCTATTCTGTGCCTTTGTTTTCTTGTGTGTAAAATGAACATAAGACAAATCCTTTTCTTACAGCATTATTAACAGGAATACATGGGTGCATGTATGTAAAGATGGAAGCACGGTACCTAACATGTAGTAAATGCTTCATCAATATTACTTATCATCATGACTGTCAGGAATCTCCCTAATTACCTAAAATGCCAGATGTATATTGATAGCTGCTATTCATTGGAGTAAACAGTTCGCCTCATTCATATATTTTATTTTATTTTTAGGTGTTGACTATCCCTATTTGACATATAACACAACTCTCTAAGCCCTAGGGAGGCTAAGAATTTGCATAATATCCTATCATAATTCAGTAACAAAGCCAGGATTCAAACCTAGGTTTCCAGTTCCAGCTGCCATTGCTTTCAGCTTCACGGACCCACCTTCACCACCTTCATGGGTTTGAAGTAGCTCAAGCGTTCACCACCACTGGCCTTATGCCAGATTATATAAAACATCTCATTTTCTGAACGTGGAGAGCACGGTTAGCCCGAGCAGAGGTTTCTCTTCATCCAGGATTCCCAGGACACCAGGAGAACTGACATTTAAAAAATTTGTACTATTCCTTACTTTTCCTTTTTACATTCTAACACTGCAGACTGAAAAAGCCAGGTCTCTCTTTGGAGATTCACATAACTCTCACTGAGAAGATGTGAGAGATCGGAAGCATGGGTTTGCAGTCAAATTCTCTGGGTCTCCCGCAGCCTGGCCAGCGTTTCATCATCTACAGCCTTGGGACTGTGTGTCTGAGGCTGAATCATGGGAGAGGGAGAGGGCTGGGTGTAAATTCCCCTTGCTTCCTGTCAGTGACGCTGGGCCTTTAGGGGCATTGTAGAGATGTAGTTCATTAAGGAATTACCTGGGTGTTAATGCTTTTCACTGAGAAGTGCTATTCTGCCGGGGCCTCCTAAGGGGTAGCTGAAAGTGTTTCATTTCTATTCATTCTGTTCTCTGGATGCGTCCATTTAATGAGGTCTTTACTTTTGCCTTTAAAGACTGCTCTCACCCCTGTGGAGTCTAGCTGTTAGCTGGAATTTGAATACAGAAGGCAGCCAGGACAGAACAAGGAAAAAGAGCCCCAAGGTCAACCCGCCACTCAAGTAGAAGGAGCTGACTGTCTCTGGCTCCCCGTCTCTGGTCAGTCCTACTTCTGCCTTTCATGACATTCCAAATTTGCTGTCTCAGAGGCTTCCCACTTACTGGTTGTACCTGCCCCAGTTCCAGAGCAGACTTCCTCGGGGCAAGGAGTGTATTAATAGTCTCCAACCCCTGGGACCAGTGGAGATCAGATGCATTCACATTTTCAGAAAGTAGAGCCCACATGACAACTGGGCCTCTGGCTGCCTCACTGATCCCTGCACCTTCCCCAGCTCTCTTGCTGGCAGTCAGACACCAGTTACTGAACTCAGAGCTGCATGTGACTCCTGGATGCTCACATAATCTCAAAGGCAGCACTTCTGAGATGTGGAGCTGTATGGCAGGTGCACCAGACAACAATAACTGAAGCATACCAGAGAATGACCCTATGGTCTAAGAAAATGTGTGTTTGGAGTCTCAAGCTAAGGAATACAGGAGTGGCCATTCTGGAGTGGCCATTCTGGAGTGGCCATCGCAATCTCTGATCCATTCCTTGTAATGTGCAGGGGATCAAGGCCCTGTGTTTTGGGTTAAATGGAGGTTGCTAGGTAGAAGGTCCTAGGGAGAGGGTGCTAAGTGAGGATTGCTGTAATCGCCCAATGGATTCACCTTGCCCCCTGCCTAGACAGAACCAATTCATCAAGACAGGGGAATTGCAATAGAGAAAGAGTAATTCATGCAGAGCCGGCTGCATGGGAGACCAGAATTCTATTATTACTCAAATCAGTCTCCCCAAGTATTTGGGGATCAGAATTTTAAAAGATAATTTGGTGGGTAGGGGCTCAGGAAATAGGAGTGCCAGTTGGTCAGATTGGAGATGGAATCATAGGGGGTCAAAGTGAGTTTTTCTTGCTGTTTTCTGTTCCTGTGTGGGATGGCAGAACTTGTTGAGCCAGATTAATGGTCTGGGTGGTGTCATCTGATCCATTGAGTTCAGGGTCTGCAAAATATCTCAAGCACTGACGTTAGGTTTTACAATAGTGATGCTATCCCCAGGAGCCATTTGGGGAGGTTCAGACTCTTGGAGCCAGAGGCTGCATGACCCCTAAACTGTAATTTCTGATCTTGCAGCCTATTTGTTAGTCCTGCAAAGGCAGACTGGTCCCTAGGCAAGAAGGTCTTTTGGGAAAAGGGCTGTTCTCAATTTTGTTTCAGAGTCAAATCATGAACTGAATTACTTCCCAAAGCTTGTTTGACCTACGCCCAGGAATGAACAAAGACAGCTTAAAGGTTAGACGCAAGATGGAGTTGGTTAGGTCTGATTTCTTTCACTGTCATAATTTTCTGAGTTATAATTTTGCAAAGGCGGGTTCATGGCTAAATAAACTGAATGCTTTTTACACATGGCAGTGGTTTTCCTGTCCATCCTGCTGTTCTTGGATGGCACTGTCTATAACTCTCCAATAAACTCTATGTCTCTGTCTCTTCTGCAAGTTCTGGGTCTCCTCTTCAGTTTCTTGGACACAGTGTTGGAGTTAACAGGGGTCTGGCACAACAGGGACTCCACCCATTGCAGATTCTGTTCAAGAAACTGGGCCTCCAGCTTGATTAATCAGTCATGCAGTGGACCTCCCAGGGCCCTGCTCTAT
Organism: Cheracebus regulus; assembly: GCA_963574635.1. Lineage (NCBI taxonomy): Eukaryota > Metazoa > Chordata > Mammalia > Primates > Pitheciidae > Cheracebus > Cheracebus regulus. Next base: position 61,386 of record CAUYQU010090717.1, read on the forward strand.
GCCCCCAACCCAGCTCTAGCCTCAAACTCCACCTGGGCTTAACTGTCTGGAGCGCCTGGACACCCTTCAGTCCTTAGAAACTAGGTCAGTAGGGAGGAGAAGGAAATGAAGAGTAGGCATGTTGGAAGAAGGAACACTATAGTGAAGTCAAGCTGATCCCTGGTCTGTCTACAGAAGAGTGACAAACTCAGATGTGGGCAAACCTATTGGGAGCCATTAGGAGCTAAAGCAGAAAGCCAGGCAGATGTTGGCATCAGAGGTCTTGGAGAAAGACTTTTTCTTAACGTCACTTCTTTTTTTTTTTTTGAGACAGCATCTCGTTCTGTTGCCCAGGCTGGAGTGCAATGGCACTATCTGGGTTCACTGCAACCTCTGCCTCGCTGGCTCAAGCAATTCTTCTCCTGCCTCAGCCTCCTGAGTAGCTGGGACTACAGGCATGTGCCACCATGCCTGACTAATTTTTTTTTTTTGTATTTTCAGTAGAAATGGGGTTTCACCATGTTGGTCAGGCTGGTCTCAAATGCCTGACCTCAAATAACCCCGCCTGCCTTGGCGTCCCAAAGTTAACGCCACTTCTTAATACCACCATCATCTGATGCTAAATATATGGCTCTTCATTCTAGCTTCACTCTGCATTACCTATGAAACTTTTGAGATTTCAGAAGCCTGGTCCTCACATCCAGACACTGGGACTTAATTGGTCTGGAGCAAGGCCTGGGCTTTAGCACTTTTGAAAAACTCCCCAAGTAATTATTGCTTGTTTTTTGTTTTTGAGACAGGGTCTTACTATGTTGCCTGGGCTGAAGTGCAGTGGCATGATCACAGTTCACTGCAGCCTTGACCTCCCAGGCTCAAGCAATCCTTGCACCTCAGCCTCCTGAGTGGCTTGGACTACACATGTGCACCACTACACCCAGCTAATTTTTAAATATTTTTGTAGACATGAGATTTCATCATGTTGCCCAGGCTGGTCTTGAACTCCTGAGCTCAAGTGATCTGCCCTCCTGGGCCTCCCAGAGTGCTGGGGTTTCAGGCATAAGCCACTGTGCCTAGCTCCCCAGGTAGTTCTAATGGATATGTATTGATGTTTTGACAGTTGTGAGAACTACTGGCCTAATAAAAATAGGATTTACGGCCAGGAGGATTAGGGGCTCTAGCTCTGGCAGAAAACTATAATATGAGGCAGGACAAGAAAACACAAACCTAATCCCAGAAACTAGGCCATCCTAGATAAGTTTGGCGATTTCTTCCAGACCCACGGGTTATAGTCTATGCCAGATTTTCTTTTCCCATCAAGCCATAAGGCTGAGGTTCCTAGTAGATCTCTAGAAAAGGGCACAGGTAACTTTCAAATGATCCTCCTAACTCAGCCTCCTGAGTAGCTGGGACTATAGGTGCACGCCACCACACTGGGCTAATTTTCTATTTTACTTTTGTAATGATGGAGTCTACTATGTTGCCCAGGCAGCTCTCAAACTCCTGGGCTCAAGTGATCCTCCCCCTTCAGCCTCCCAAAGTGCTAGGATTATAAGCATGAGCCACTGTATCAGAGGCATGTGAACCAGACCAACTCCATTTTTAAATAGAAGCTGGATAAAATGAGGCTATTGGCCATTCTTTTATTCCTTTGCTTTCTTAATAAACTCGCTTTCATTTTGCACTGTGTACTTGCACGAATTCTTTCTTGAGTGAGATCCAAGAACCCTCTCTTGGGGTCTGGATCAGGACCCCTTTTCTGTAACAACTGTGCCAGGACCCCGGTAAGTTTTTGTTAAAGGGATCGGACTAAACTAAGTTTAGGAGTGAGAGCTCCACTGGTCACACACTGATGAGTTAGGGCCTCGCATTTTGGTAACATCACTATTCCCAGTAAAATTACCTCCTTAATATTATTCCCTGACATAAAACCCTTTCTGAAGTCTCTTTTAAATTGTTACAATAACAGGAGGCTACAGACCTGGGACTCAGGGAAGATAAAATGAAACATTTAAGAGCCTCCTTCTTTTGAGAGAAATGGGCCAAGTACATTCTTTTTACAAAGTTAACCAGGAAAGGAAACCATCTGAAGATAAACCCTGCAAATGGTGGTGATGTGCAGAGAGGGGATTGAGCCTGGAACTTGGTGTAGGAGGTAAGCCATGCTAATGGCCAAACAATGATCAATTAGTTCGCAGAGTTGCGCGACTATTGGGTTTGCTACCAACCATATCTGAGAGAGAGCTCTTCAGGGACATCCAATGGCTGTCGGTCCTCAGAATGAAGCTGTGTGAGGCTGCCAATGCCTTTGGCCGGTTTTGATGAGCAGATGTCGCCTGACTGTAGCTCAGCCTCATTTCCATATCAGCAGCCCTTGCTCTTCCCTAGGCAATCTCTGAACAAGGGCCTCTGCTTCCCCAGAACTCACAGAGCCTTGGTTCCAGGTGAGAAGAGATGGAGGCTGCAGGGGATGCTTCTAAAACTACTTTTTTGGGGGGTGGGGGAAAGGAATAAATAAACTGCCTAATCTTACACTTTTCTCATTGCTGACATGATGTCCCTTACGGGGTTAGTTTTTGCTGGGACGGTATAAAGAATTGTATATTCATTCATGTAAAATATTTATCAAGTGCCTTTTTTGGGTTTAGGATGGTTCTTTGGCATATCACACATGCCTCCTGCCTTCAGAGTGTGTGTAGTCTAGTGGGAGAAACTAATTAAGGATGCCAATCAATAAATAAATCCAGTTTCAGGTAACCATAAGAGCGACAAAGAAAATAATACATGGTGACCCAGATACCAAGAAGAAGTCAGCACAAGCAACCAAAGAAAAATAGTTACACTGGACTTCATCAAAATTAGAATTTTCTGGCCAGGTACAGTGCCTCATACCTGTAATCCCAGCACTCTGGGAGATTGAGGTGGGAGGATTGCTGGAGGCCAGGAGTTTCAGACCAGCCTGGGCAACACAGTGAGACGCCCATCTTTAAAAAAAAAATAGAACTTGTTTTGTCTTGCCATAAAAGTGATGAAGTGAAAAAATTTTTTTTTAAAGGCCAGGAATCTGGATAGCTCTCCAAAGGAAATATACAAATGACCAATTAGCACATGAAAATTTGTTCAACATCTTTAGTCATCAGTAAAATGTGATTTAAAACAAAAATAAGCTGCCACTTCCCACCTGCTAGCACGGCTATAATTAAAAAGACAGAAGATAACAAGTGTGGACAAGGATGTGGAGAAATTGGACCCTTCATATTCCACTGGCAAGAATGTAAAATGATGTAGCTTGATATAGTTTGGCTGTGTCTCCGCCCAAATCTCACCTTGAATTGTAATAATCCCCATCCTCCCTGGGAGGGACCTTCCCCATGCTGTTCTATGATAGTGAATAAGTCTCACGAGATCTGATGGTTTTACAAAAGAGCAGCTCTCTTGCATATGCCCTCTTGCCTGCTGCCATGGAAGATGTCCCTTTGCTCTTCCATCATCTTCTGCCATGATTGTGAGGCTTCCCCAGTCACGTGGAACTCTGGGTCCATTAAACCTCCTTCCTTTATAAATTAGCCAGTCTCAAGTATGTCTTTATGAGCAGCCTGAGAATGGACTAATACACAGCTACTTTGGAAAACAGTCTGGCAGCCACCAAAACTTACATAAAACACTACCAGGACTGGGCATGGTGGCTCATGCCAGTAATCCCAGCACTTTGGGAGGCCGAGGAAGGTAGATCACTTGAGATCAGAAGTTGGAGACCAGCCTTGCTAACATGGTGAAACCCCATCTCTACTAAAAATACAAAAATTAGCTGGGTGTGGTAGAATGCGCCTGTAATCCTGGTTACTCATGGGGCTGAGGCAGGCGAACTGCTTGAATCCAGGAGGCAGAGGTTGCAGTGAGCTGAGATACTGCCATTCCACTCTAGCCTGGATGACAAGAACAAAACTCCATCTCAAGAAAAAAACAAAAACAGAAAGCAAAAAAAGATAGCACTCCCACATTACCCAGTAGATTCGCTCCTAGGAATTCCACCCAAGAGAAATGAAAACACATGTCTATATAAAAATTTTGTGTGAATGTTCATAGTAGCACTGCTTATAGTAGTCAAAAAGTGGAAACAACCTTGATGCTCATCAACTGATGAATGGATAAGTAAAATGTGGTCTATCCATATAGTGGAATATTATTTGGCAATAAAAAAGTAATGAAGTGCTTATGTGTGCTATGCCATGGATGAATCTTGAAAACATTGGCCAAATGAAACAAGCCACTTACAAAAGGTCACATATTGTATGACTCTCTTTCTGTGAAATGTCCAGAATGGGCAAAACTACAGAGACAGAAAGTGGATTAGTGGGCTGGGTGCTGGTGACTCATGCCTGTAATCTCAGTACTTTGGGAGGCTGAGGTGGTAAATCACCTGAGGTAAGGAGCTTGAGACCAGCCTGGCCAACATGGTAAAACCCCATCTCTACTAAAAATAAAAAAAAATAAAGTAAAATAAAAATTAGCTGAGCATGGTGGCACACACCTTTAGTCTCAGCCTGTAGTCCTGGTTTGAACCAAGGAGATAGAGGTTGCAGTGAGCTGAAATGACACCACTGCACTCCAGCCTGGGTGACAGGGTGAGACTCCATCTCAAGAAAAAAAAAAAAAAAAAACCAACAAAAAACAAAAAACAACCAGAAAGCAAAAAACAAAAACAAAAAAAGAAAGAAAAATAGATTAGTGGCTGCCAATGGATAGGGTGAGAGTGTGGGGAGGAGGAGAATGACTGCTAATTGATATGAAGGTTTTTTTGGTATGTGGGATAATAGCAATGTCCTCAAATAGATTGTGGTGACAGTCGCACAACTTTGTGAATATAGTAAAAACCATTGAACGGTAGGCTAAATAGGTTAATTGTATTCATGTGAATTATAGCTCAATAAAGATGCTAGGAGGAGGCAGAGGAGGAGGGATATCCTCTTTCACCAGCCATAGAAGCATTAGGCATTCTATGTAGAGAGAACAGATAATGCAGTTTTCCTAGATTTTCTGTCTAATACTTTATGATGTAATTAAAAAGAACCATGGGTTTGGGAGCCAGGCACATCAGAGTTTGAGAATCATTCCCACCATTAACTGTGACTAGATTCCTTCAAAGTGATATTTTAAGCCCTCTTTTTTGAGAACTTACTGTGTACCAAACGTGCTGATAGATTTACATGCATTGATGTATCATCCTTGTAAATATCTCTGAAGGAGGCAATATTATCCTCTTTTCTTTTTATGTTAGAGACAGGGTCTCAGTCTGTCTCTCAGGCTTGCATCCAGTGGTGCAGTCATAGCTCACTGCAGCCTTGACCTCCTCGGCTCCAGCCCCAGCCTTCTGAGTACCTAGAACTGTAAGTGCTCACCCAGTTATTTTTATTTTTTTTGGTCTAGATGGTGTCTCATTACATTGCTCAGGCTAGTATCCTCTCTACATAGGAATGTGAGACTCAAAAGTGCTTTTCTCTTTTCTTTTGGAGATGGAGCTTTGCTCTTGTTGCCCAGGCTAGAGTGCAATGATGCGATCTCAGCTCACCACAACCTCCACCTCCCAGGTTCAAGCGATTCTTTTGCCTCAGCCTCTTGAGTAGCTGGGATTACAGGCATGTGTCACCACGCCCAGCTAATTTTGTATTTTTAATAGAGACAGGGTTTCTCCATGTTGGTCAGGCTGGTCTCAAACTCCTGACTTCAGGTGATGCACTCGCCTTGGCCTCCCAAAGTGCTGGCATTACAGGCATGAGCCACCGCACCCAGCATCAAAGAGCCTTTAACCACCACACTTCACAGAAAGACCTGGGATAAGCACATCACTTTTTTGGCTCTCGTTCATCTCATGTATGAAATGGAGATACTATCTCCACATGATGGTCCTATAGATTGAGAATCCATATGTGATCTAAACTGTGTCTATGATTACAGAAAAGGTTTTTTCATTTACAATTTTTAATACTTAAAAAATTTTGTGTAATTATTTTGTATTATTGCCTTATTTTCACATTATATTGTGAGCATTTTTTTGGTTGTTGTTAAATGGCAATGATTTACACGACTTTTAAATTTTGACCTAATGATACAAAAAAGTGGTTGGTATTTGTAGTGGGTTGAACGGTGGCCTTAAAAAAACACATGTCTAAGTCCTAATAATGAGGCCCTGTGAATGTTACTTATTTGGAAAAAGGGTTTTTGCATGTGTAATTAAGTTAAAAATCTTGAGATGAGATCACTCTGGATATCCATGTGGACCTAAATCCAAAAGCAAATGACTTTATTAGAGACAGAAGACATAGACAAAGTAGAAGGCCACATGAAAACAGGAGCATAGGTCACTATGGAGTCACAATCCAATGAACATCTTGAGCCATTAGAAGCTGGAAGAGGCAAGAAAAGATTGTCCCTCAGAGCTGTCAGAGCTTGGCCCAACCAACACCTTAGTTTCAGACTTCTGACCTCCAGAACTGTTAGAGAATACATTTCTGTTGTTTCAAGCCACCAAGTTTATGGTAATTTGTTATGAAAGCCATGAGAAATGAATATTGAGATATCCTCTCTTTTCATTTATTATGAGCATGTTTTCCTTTACTCCATTGAGCATAGTTATACTAGCTGTTTTAAAGCCCTTGTTTGGCTGGGTGCGGTGGCTTATGCCTGTAATCCCAACACTTTGGGAGTCTGAGGTGGGTAGATCACTTGAGGTTAGGAGTTAGAGACCAGCCTGGCTAACATGGTGAAACCCCATCTCTACTAAAAATACAAAAATTAGTTGGACTTGGTGGCACATGTCTGTGGTCCCAGCTACTTGGGAGGCTGAGGCAGGAGAATCACTTGAACCCAGGAGGTAGAGGCTGCAATGAGCCAAGATCACGCCACTGCATTCCATCCTGGGTGACAGAACCAGACTCCATCTCAAAAAAATAAGATAAAATAACAAAGAAGGAAGGAAAGAAAATAAAGTAATAAAGAAAGAGAGAAAGAAAAGAAAAAGAAAAAGAAAAAGTCTTTAATAATTTTAACATCTGAGACATTTCAGCCTTGGCCTTTGTTAATTTTCTTTTCTTTTGAGAATGAATCATGTTTTCATTATTTTTCCTATATGGAGTGGTTTTAGATTATATCCTGAACTTTGCTCATGTGATGTCACATTTGGATTCTGTTATATTCCTCCAGTGAATACTGATATTTGTAACTTGCATTAACTTGATTAGGTTGGTGGCAGCTCAGATCTCAGTTTCGATATTCTATACTCAAATCAGGGGCTTATAGTCTGTGTCATGCATGAGTGGCTCAAACACCAGTTAAGAGACTTGAGCAGGGTTTGCACACAATTTAGTGTTCTCTGGCTCTCTCTCTTTTTTTTTTTTTGAGATTCCCTTTTCATTCTTCAGCACCCTTGGTTGCCCAGTTTTTACATCCTTGTTACTTAGGCCAAAAAATGAGTAGGCTTTCTATAATTTTAGCTTCCTTACATTATGACTGGAGTTTGTCATCAGGGCAAAGTCCCATTAATGGAGAATTCAACTCATGAAGATTCCTTCTTCCAAGTTTTGACTCCCCTCCAAAATCTCTTGCTTTTCTTCATGCTCCAGAGGTCTCTGGTGGTTGTTTTGGGAGGATTTTGTCCAGAGCTTATAACTCTGATTGGCAGGAGGATCAGTATGTTGAAAGGTTACCCTTCCATCCTGGAAGTGGAACCTTGCATTTAGTCATAGGTGGAAAGTGCATGGAACCCTTGGATAAGTCTGGCCCAATGTGGTCTTCAACAACAATTGCTATGTATATGTGACAGCAGGAGCATTGCCATCTTGGCCAAGCAACGCATTCTAAAGTTCACCTTGATCAAAAACTGCCTAAATCCAAAGGACATCAGCCTAATGACAAAAGTTAGCATGACCACAAACCACAAATGACATCTCCAATCAGAAACATTCCAACCGTAAGATAAACGCTTCCCTGACCAGAGACATACCAGCCCTGAGATAACCTCCCTTCCAACCAAATACATTCCAACCTCACCATAAACTTCTCCCCGACACAGAAACATTCCAAGCCTTTAATAAACTCTCTCACCAATAAACACTCTTCACCTGTAAGGGAGAGTACTCCTGACTGAAATTGACCAGAAGCCCCTCTCAGGTTTATTCTCCAAAATAAACCCTATCTTTGACTTTTGAGCTGATTTTCGTGTTCCTTTCCTTTTTCTTTAACTCTTACAATATGTCTTTTCTTTTCAAACTTTTATTTTAAATTACAGGGTACAAGTGCAGGACATGCAGTTTTGTTACATAAGTAAACTTGTGCCATCGTGGTTTGCTGCACAGATCAACCCATCACCTAGGTATTAAGCTCAGCATCCATTAGCTATTCTTCCTGAAGCTCTTCCTACCCCCACAACAGGCCCTAGTGTGTGTCATTCACCATCATGCGTCCATATGTTTTCTCCATATGTTTTTAATTTTTAAAACGTTTGTGTAGAAACAGGGTCTCCCTGTGCTGCCTAGGCTGGTCTCAAACTCCTGGCCTCATGATCCTCCTACCTTGGCCTCCAGAAGTGCTGGGATTACAGGTGTAAGCCACTATTTCTGGCCCTAACAACAATCACTATTAATTATCCTAATCATAATACTGTGTGAGATAAATATTATTCTCATTGTTCCATTAAAGGATGACAACTCAAGAGATGTTAAGTAATTTACCTAGCACCATATAGCTAGTAACTGGAATGTTACTAAATGAAGTAAGTGTCAACTTGGAAATTTAGGTAAATATTTCCATTCCTATTCTCCCTTGATTTTTTTTTTTGAGATAGAATTTTGCTGTTGTTGCCCAGGCCGTAGTGCAGTGGTGCAATCTCCTGGGTTCAAGTGATTCTCCTGCCTCAGCCTCTCAACCTGTAGCTGGAATTACAGGGTCCCACCACAACACCCGGCTAATTTTTTGTATTTTTAGTAGAGATGGGTTTCACCATGTTGGCCAGGCTGGTCTCAAACTCCTGACCTCAGGTGATCCACCCGCCTTGGTCTCCCAAGTGCTGGTATAACAGGTATGAGCCATCATGCCTGGCCTCTCCGTTGAATTTTGGATGACCCTGAGTGTCCCTGAATATCTAATTCTCATTGATTTCTATCTGTAAATGGGGATTTATTATTGTGCTTCTGAAACCCTGTGGCTTCTTTTTAATTAGGATAAATTAACTTGAAGATGTTACTGAGGTGTCCAGCTCTGGTTCAGTTCAGGAACAGATAGTCTAACTAACAATCCCTATTTAAATGGGGATAAGAGTAGGACTTGCGATCCCTTAAAATTTCTAATAGGTTGCCACAAAGACACACAGTTCCTCCCCTTTAGTCTCTATGTAGCTTTGGTAGGTAATTTTCCCTTTAAGTCTTAGTTTCTTCAACTGCAAATTGGGTATAATAATTCCTAAATCCCCAAACTTGGAGAAAATCCAGGGATAAAGCTGACTTTCACATGTCTGACATTATACTTAACCAATGACAGGCAAGAGATTTAAGTTGGCAGAATTAGAATTAGTGGTCTCTATTTGCACTTCAAAGAGAGAGGAGACAAAATTCAATGGTGCAGAGGAGATCAATAGTTTCTCTCTGTATTCTCTGATGATACAGTTTTCTGTTTTAGATGGTTGGAAGTGAGGCTTCCAACTGGCTGGGAGGCCAGTCCCCAGACAGCAAGCCATTGTGTGCTCCATCCTCCTTGCTGTCACACACCACCAGTTCCTCCCTAGAGTGGCCTCAGGCTTTGGCAAATGGTTAGGCAGCTGACAAGGCTGCAGATAGTTTCTGGGGAAGTGGCTTCTTCTTATTATTTAAGGCTTCATTTTTATTTTATATTTTCTTATCCTTGTCCTGCCCCAGGGAAGCAAGAACCATCACACACACAATGTTCTTGCAATGGACCAAGCCATAAAAAGTAGAATTTGTAATTCCCCAGTATCTCTTGAGATGGACTTGAATAAACAGGACTATTTGTTTATAATCGCTTGGATGCACAAAAGATTATATTATTGAAATAGCAACTCATCTGAGGTTTGTCACATAGGTTCTATTATCCCCATTTAACACATAAGGAAACTGAGTATCCGATGTTGTGACTTGTGCAAGGTCTCACAGCTTTTTAGCACAGAGCCAACACATGTTAAGATGTCTTGGAAGGAGGAACTGTACTTAGGTAATGATCATTTCTTCAGAATCTCCCTTTGGCTTTTACCTATGATTTTGTAGCTGCAGTCTGGATTAGTGACTTAATCTGATATTTTCTGGGAGATTTTATCTTGGAGTTGTTTGTATGGGAAATTGGATGGTGAGAACCAAATACATGCATTTATTTTTGTGTATTTTAAATGTGTCTGCAGGGCTATACAAGAATAGACTTATCCTAAGCTATCAGTGTCAGGTCTGTTTATGTTCACCATTCTATTGCTGGCATGTAGCTCCTTTTTCTACAATATCACAGCTGCCTCCTTCCCAGTACAATTTTGTCCCATCTCCTGTATGCTCAAGATCCACACAGACAAGTGAACAGGTAGAGCAGCACATTCAGTCAGAGCCTTTTGAAATTCCAAGTGAATTTCTTCCAGCTGAAAATCCCAGCTCCCCAGACAGGCCCGCCTCCTCTGCACTGCTCTGCTGCAGAAAGATTTGTCTGGGAAGATCTCTGAGTCCACATCTGTTTGATGACAGCTGTCCAAATGTAAGAGGTATTATGCATTTGGAAAATGAGTTATTTGACTGAGTTGATGGTGTGTGACCATGAGTGGCAGATGTCTGTTTTTGTGCTGGGCATTACACCCTCACTTCTCCTGGTTTCCAAAGCAGACATGTTGGAAAGAGATGGATGTGATGGAAACACCATTTCTCTGTGTGGGAAAGAATAACATTATTCTGAGTGTGATAAGTCCTGCCATGAGGGCCTGTGAACCCTAAAGATGGTTCCTACCTTCTGCCTTTCTGAAAGCCTTAATGGTTTATTTCCTTGACTTTTTTTCTGTGGAAGTCCAGAGGGCCAGTGGGCACTGAAGGATACCCTTGCAAGCCACATCTCTGAGCCCTTCATGTGGAGCCTGTCCAAAGCAGACATTTCCCTTCAGAGCTACAGTATCTGCTGTAGCACTGGTCTGATACAGGCAGAATGAGCTATCTGATGGGTTATTTTGGATGGAGTTGTATCAGAGGCGTTCGAACCAGAGTGACTCCATCTTGGATAGGAGCTGGGTAAAATGAGGCTGAGCTCTATGGGGCCGCATTCCCAGGAAGTTAGACATTCTTAGTCAGCAAGATATTTACAGTAAGGGGAACAAGTTTATTATGTTTACGAAACAGACCCAGGACTTAACAGACCCAAAAAATGTCCTCATATCTTAAGAGCAAAAGCATTCTTAAATAATGTTTTGCTTTAGAGGTAATAATATAGATTCTTGCAGAAGACAGTAGTTACACAAAGATGCCAATCCTTTGTCACAAGCCCTCATAATAAAATACATGGCCTCCATGATTTTTTGCTTAGTGTTGTTATATATAAACAAGCATTGTATCTAAAGTGGCCATGTTCCTTCTTTTGCTTTCAGAAGGATGTGCTCTGTCTATGGAGTGGAGTAGCTATTCTTTCATTTTCTCTTTCCTTCTCTCTCTCTCTCTGTTTCATTCCCTTTCTTTCTTTCTTTCTTTCTTTCTTTCTTTCTTTCTTTCTTTCTTTCTTTCTTTCTTTCTTTCTTTCTTTCTTTTTCTTTCTTTCCTTCTTTCTTTCTCTCTCTTTCTATGAAACAGCATCTCGCTCTGTCACCCAGGCTGGAGTGCAGTGGCATGAACAGGGATCACTGCAGCCTCGGCTTCCTGGGCTCAGGTGATCCTCCTGCCTCAGCCTACTGAGTAGCTGGGACTACACATGTGCATCACCCTGCCAGGTTACTTTTTTTTTTTTGCATTTTTGTAGAGATGAGGTCTTGCTATATTGCCCAGGCTGGTCCCAAACTCCTGGGCTCAAGAGATCCCCATCTTGGCCTCCTAAAGTGCTCCTCCCTTTTGGAATTCAGGAAAAGCTGACTGCATTTAATATCCACACAGACCTTAAGACTGATAAGAAACATTTATAATCTGTTCTTTCTAAAGCTTGCTATCCGGAGGCTTCGTCTGCATGACTAAACTCTCTTATTGTAACCCAGACATTCTTTCTATTAATAATAACCTTTCCACCAATTGCCGATCAGAAAACTTTCAAATCTATAACCTGGAACCCTCCTCCCACCCCCTGCTGAGTCGTCCTGCTTTTCTAGCTAGAACCAATGTAAATCTTACATGTATTTGATTCATGTCTCATGTCTCCCTAAAATGTGGCTGTGCTCTGACCACCTTGGGCACATATTCTCAGAATCTCCTGAGGGCTGTGTCATGGACCATTGGTCGCTCATGTTTGGCTCAGAATAAATCCTCCAATATTTTCCAGAGTTTGATTTTTTTCATTGATATTTTCTTAATAAATTTGCTTTCATTTCATTCAGTGGACTTGCCCTAAATTCCTTCTTGAGCAAGACCCAAAAACCTTCTCCTGGGGTCTGAATTGGGACCACTTTCTGGTAATAGCTGTATTGAAAGAAATCAAAATATTTTACCCCCAAATATATTTCTTGGACACGTTTCAAAATGGCTGCAGCCAGGCCAGCAGACAGGAGTGGCCTTGCAAACTGTCTTCTGTGGGGAAAATGTGCATCTGTGGAGAATCTCCATTAACATAGCCAGGCCTTTCCTGGATCCAGGAGAGATTAGAGCCTGGCATCTCAAAAATCTGAAAAGAAACAAATACATCTCTTCTATCCAGAGCTACGAACTGTGAGGCTTCATCTACATAACAAGGCCACCTTTGCTAGCCAAGCCTCTTCCTTTCTCTCTCCTACAACCTGTATTACCACCACTAAACCTAATTTAACAAGATAACCTGTTTTTGGCCCTTCTCTGAGCCTGCCTTTTTTCAATAACCTCAGGTGGTATAAAAGCTTTTGTACCTTATTGAAGGGTTAGGTCTCATTCCCATATTGTATGCCTTTTCTCCTGTTAGTTGATCTGCCTCATGTCAGTGCTTTTCAGCAAACCTTTGGGGGACCATGGGTCTTTGTCACCACAGTGGCCAATGAGAGTCAAATGTCATTTCATTCTTACCATCAGAGAATGTGCCCTACACTCAGCACAAACCATCCCAACAAGCTAGGGTACAGTATATAGCTAATCCTGTTGCCATTGTCTCAGGGATCTCTCTCTTTCATGAAGCCAAAAACTTACTTCTTGAAGTTTCTGTTTTCTCATCAGTAAGATGAAAAGAAGCCCAGGTCAGAAGAATGAAGTTATACTGGCATAGGTTAGAGATGGTCAGAATGAGTTTGCTGATTTAACCTCATAAAAACATAAAAAAGAAGAGAGGACCATATTCACACTTATTGAAGTAGGAAAGATCACAAACAAACCTCTCGAACACCGAACTGGGAAGGAAGTGGTGATTTATTCAGCCGGGAGCTGCAGTGGGCCTGAATGCCCCAATAGCCGAGCTCCCCAACAAAGAAACTCCTTGCCCTTTTAAAAGCTTACAATCCTAGAAATTACACGTGAAGAGGTCTTGATCCATGAAGTAGGCATGGGAAACGTGACTTAAGTGGGGGTCTGATCATGTTTAAACAAAAATAATGCCTTCTGGAAAGATTCCTCCATACCATGCCTGCTATCTATTGGGGTGTGATTAAGGGTGGTCCTGGTCTGCTAGGTTTTACCTCTCCTATTGAAATGCAGTGCAGAAGGCTAGGGGGAAGTGGTCTCAGAAACTTAAGAGGATTAAGGGTGATTAAGGGGCTACTTCCTCAGTATGACCTTAATCACACAATGACTCTGCTCATTAGAAAATATGACCTGTTGACCAGGCGTGCCCTTGGCTCATGCCTGTAATCCCAGCACTTTGGGAAGCCAAAGGGTAGGATCACTTCAGGCCAGGAGTTCAAGGCCACCCTGGCCAACATGGTGAAACTCTATCTCTACCAAAAATACAAAAATTGGCCAGGTGTGGTGGTGCACACCTGTAGTCCCAGCTACTCGGGAGGCTGAGGCATGAAAATCACTTGAACCTGGGAGGCGGAGGTTCAGTGAGCCCAGTTAGCATCACTGCACTGCAGTCTGTTTAAATAGCCAGACCCTGTCTAAGGAAAAAAAAAAAAAAAAAAAGAAGGAAAAGAAAAGAAAATATGACCTGTCAATATCTTTGACTCTGACCATATGTGACTAGTATTTTTCCATTTCAAGGAAGAATGAGGTTGAGATTGGAAAAGAGAGTATCTGTCCTTGGTTCTTCCCCTGAAGAAGCATGTAAGCCTCATACTTCCCCCCTTTTCCCAGGTTCTTGTTGACATAATCAAAGGAGTATAAAAAGAAGACAAAAATCTACATTAGCGGTAGAACTAGGGAAGAGTGCCATCCATGGGTGAGACATTCCAGTAACTTCCCCTAGACAGAGTACAAAAGGTTCAAAGTCAAGGGGCATGCTGGGTGCTAGTTCAACTCTCCTTCCTAAATTTTCAGTAGAAAACAAATAAAAGAGACCTTGCCAGAACTCCACCATCATCAGTTGGTTTGGAAGGGCAATAGCTAGAGGATAGATGACGTCTGAGAAACACTGGACTCTAAATTTCTTTTCATTGTTGTTGAACTTTGCAGAGTTGGGTAAACCCCAGAGAGTGAGTCATGATCCAGCACCAGGAAAAAGGCCAGGTATTGCTACATAGTATGCAAGGAATAAAGACAGGTCAAGTAGAAGATGTCAAACTATGGATGATTGCTAGATTGGGAAGTTACAGAATATCTGTATGATGAATGGGTGATTAGGGTACATAGCTCTTAGCATCTCTTTCTAACCTGAGAATGTTTGATTGTATGAATTAAACCTAAATTAATTCAACCTAGGTTTTAAGTTCTAAATTCGATTGCTCTGTAGATTTTGATCAACTGTCCCAAGAGAATAACATGTACATTAAAAGCATGCTTTCAGAGAGAGTGAGGATTAATGTCACTTCTAATACAACGCATTACACATATCTGGTCACTAACCGTGTGCTAGATAATGGGAATCTGGAGATAAAGGATACATCGTCATGTTTTAGAGAGGCTCAGAATTAGGTGAGGAAGAAAGACACATCGGGTTATAGTGTGATTAAATGCTCTAATAGACCACTGTGATGAAGGGTCATTAACCTGCCTCAGAGAAAGCTACAGAGAGGAAATAATTTTTGAACTGGGCCTTGAGTATTAACTCATAGTATTAATTCATCAGACATTATGAGAAGAGAGCAAATAATTTAGTATGATTGAAGCATGAGGTGAATAAAGGAAATGATAGGCCATTAAAGTGGAAAGTTGGTTAAAGCCAAGTTGTTTGCCCTACTAAAGAACTTGTATTTTATTCTGCAGAAGGTGGGGAGCCATTAAATCCATTTCTTAGAACATCACTCTTGCAACAAAGTCAAAAAAAGACCTCAAGGCAAGATGGTAGAGTGGGTGCATGTAACAATCTCAACCCTCCAATGCAAACACACAGAAATGATCAATAAAATACTTTGAAAATATAAAAATATATACATGTACCAAAATAAGCATAAAAATGATAAAAATCCCTCTATTATTAGTCTCCTGCTAAAATACTTCCATTAATCAAAGTGGAAGGGAAGCCCACTGAGTTAAGTGAAGTTTATGCTACCAGCTGAGAAAGGAACAGCATATCAATTCCTATAGAAAATGGAAACTGAATGCTTACCACATATAATCAGAGGTGGGGATGTGTGTGTGTATATATATACATGTGGCCAGGGTACATAAATACACAAACACATGTATATATATATACACATGTGGGCCAGGGTACATGAATCCTGCTCAGCCCCAGGGTACATAAATTTAATATATTATTATTATTAAATATTATGTTTATATATAATATATAAATATACATTAAATAATATTATAATACATATTATATTAATACATATAATATATTATAATTAATATTTTATATATTATAATATATAAAAATATATATATTATAATAATACTATAATATACATTTATATATAATAAATATTTAAATATGTATTTTATTTATATAGAATAAATATTTTAAATATGTAAATATATAAAATATTTATATATAATAAATATATTAAATAAATATATAATATTCATAATAAATATATTATATAAAAAATATATTTTATATATTACACATTATTTGAGGCAGAGCGACAGCCTGTCTCAAAAAGTAAACATATATATGTAAATGTGTGTGTGTGTGTGTGTGTATATATATATATGTTTACTTTTTGAGATAGGGTCTCACTCTGTCACCTGGGCTGGAGTTCAGTAATATGGGTAATCCTCCCATCTGATCCTCCCGCATAACTGGGACTACAGGTAAGCACCACATGCCCAGCTATATTTCATGTATTTTTTGGAGACAGGGTTTCACCATGTTGCCCAGGCTAATCTTGAACTCCTGGGCTCAAGGGATTCTCTCACCTTGACCTCACAAAATGCTGGGATTACAGGTACAAGCCACTGTGCCTGGCTTTAAAATAATGTTTTTAAATGCATAAAATGAAATATAATAAGAAAATTAATTATATTGAAATACAGTTATCAAAATATGAAAAGGAGCCCTAACCTACAATATGATAATACTTGTGCTTTTAATTAATACATTAAATAGAAAAGATCCCGCATTGGATCTACTAACTACTTACAGTAAGATAATTTGAAAACAGGCAGGGCACAGTGGCTCACGCCTGTAATCCCAGCACTTTGGGAGGCTGAGGTGGGAAGATCACTTGAGGTAAGGAGTTTGAGACAAGTCTGACCAACATGATGAAACCTCATCTCTACTAAAAATACAAAAATTAGCCTGGTGTGGTGGCGGGCACCTGTAGTCCCAGCTACTCAGGAGGCTGAGACAGGAGAATTGCTTGAACCCCAGAGATGGAGGTTGCAGTGAGCCGAGATCATGCCACTGCATTCCAGCCCAGGTGACAGAGCAAGACTCCATCTCGGGAAAAAAAAAAGATTATATGAAAAATGAAAATATTTGTAATTTTCATTAGTGACAGAATTATGAATAACAGTAAGTCATATTCAGAATTCAAATTTACCCCTCACATAAGGCTTCTATAAAATCGTTTCTTGTTCTGATCCAACAGATTCTGTGTACCTGGCAGTGGTAGGGAAGAGGGTACCCAATGACCATAAGAGTAGTGACACAGAGAATACTCAATAAATGTTTATCAATGAATGAATGAATGAGTGAACAAATGAATGAAGTCAATCACCTGACAAACAGAGGAAAATATTCTCTCCTGTCCATACATTTCCTGTCTTCCTTCTTACTTCATCTGTCACTCACATATGTATGCATTCATTGCACTAATATTCATTGAACAGCTACTACATAAAAGACACTAGGATTTGTAGATGACACCAAGATGAATAAATAAGATGTGAATCTGGCCCTAAAAGAGGACATAGCCCAAAATATGGTGGAAACTCAGAAAAACCTCACCTGTGTTCAGCATGTGACCATTTTTATCAATTGCCTATTTTTTCCCTTATTTCCTATAAAACCTGAGAAACCATCAAGGCGAATTTCAAAGTTGGTAATAATGAAATAGCCAGGTTGCAGTATCAGAAAACAAAACAAAACAAAACAAAAAACCTGTCACATACAGGGCTTGATCTAACCATGCAATTTGCAGAGCTGAGTTTGGAAGAAGTAGGTCAGTTTGCAGAGTTAGCTGCCATAAGATTCTGCAAACAGCTGCCTTAGCTGGAACCTATGTTTAGGAGGGAAAAATCACAGATGGGACCTCTTTATAATATTCCACAGAGTGGTACCTGCTATTTAATTTTTAAAAAATTATTTTACGAGATGTTTCCGTTGTGACTTATTAAGAAATAGGTCATTTCTCCCACAAAGTTTGGTAACATCTGATTGGATGTGCCAAGTTTCTTCTTAATGTTACCATGAGACTTTTGATAATGCCTATTCCACTGTTTGTTGAAATCTGCTACACAAGTAAAATTGTGATGCTGGTTGTTTGTAGGGAAGACCTCTTCTCTTTCCATAGTGGTCAGCTAGCTGGTCAAGTGTGGGTCCACAGCTGAACAGGCAATCTTCCCTATTTCCCACTTTCCAGGTAGAGAAGTTCATGATCTAAAATAGGGTGGGAAACCTACAGTCCACAGGCTACAGCCTGTTTTGTAAATAAACTTTTATTTGAACACAGCCACACTCATTCATAGCCTAAAATACTTGCTATCTAGCCTTTTATAGAAAAAGTTTGTAATTTGCGGATTTAGAAGGCCAACAGTTCAGGTGTGTCCTTCTGCTCCTGTGATGGCCAGGACTCCCAGGACACATGTAGGGATGGTGAAAATCAATTCAGTGGGCTGACTTAATTCAAATTTCCCTCCTTTTTTTTTTTTTTTTTTTGAGACGGAGTCTTGCTCTTGTCACTGAGGCTGGAGTGCTGTGGCACGATCTTGGCTCACTGCAACCTTTCCTTCCTGGGTTCAAGCAGTTCTCCTGACTCAGCCTCCCAAGTAGCTGGGATTACAGGTGCCCACCACCACGCCTGGCTAATTTTTGTACTTTTAGTAGAGACAAGGTTTAGCCATGTTGACTAGGCTGGTCTTGAACTCCTGACCTCAGGTGATCTGCCCGCCTTGGCCTCCCAAAGTGCTGGGATTGCAGGCATGAGCCACCGCACCCAGCCTTCCCTCTTCTTTTTCAATCTTAAGTGTTATACAGATGCTATGCCAGAGGGTATCAACGTCTGCTCCATCTATAAAGAAAATATTTTTATCTTGTTGAAGGGATAGATGGAATAAGAAAAGTTCTTCGATGACCGTAAAACAAAGATGAAAGTCATAAGAGAGATACAGAGAAGAATACTTTGGGAGCTCAGTGTGGGAAAAACTATTTTGGACTTAGGAGAGTAAAGAAAGCTTTGCAGAAAAAAATAAAGATATTGAATTCAGGTTTTTTTTTTTATAGCAGAAATAGAATCTGAACAAAAACCTCATAAAAAAGGTCGGGAGATACCTGTGATTCGTGAGAACTTGGGAAAATCACCCAAGACCCTCGTCTTGGGTCTTCTACATCCACTTATCAATGCACTCAATAAAGATTTATTAATTTTCTAAGTCACAGGCATGGCATTATAAAGATCCAAAAACAGTAGATGATCCCTTTTCCACTCTCTTCTCTCATTTTCCAAAGTCTTGCCCAAAATGATCCAGGGAGCATATAAAGAGATCTGCAAAGGAAAGCAGGAAAGATGGCATACATATGCTATGATCCTCAAGGCATTTCTTCCAGAGTTAGAGAAGCCAGAACCAGATTAAAGGAGGGCAGCATGGGCCACAAGAAGAATTGTGGAAAGTTAGAACAGCTGAGCTGCACTGCTTCTCCAACTTGCAGAGGTGATGTCTAGGAGGGAGGATACATTATGATTATGGTGTACATGGGAAGTACTGCATGTGAATTCTACTCGTCCATCAAGAGCAGCTAGCTGCCTCCATGGTCAAAGAAGGTGACAACCAATGGGAAGCTGGCAAGTGGCAAGTCTTCTCCATGACATGATGTAATTTTTTCCTGATACAGTGGGTGGTGTCACCAGGATGATTAGCAAAGCCACATTGCATTGTCTACTTGAAGCCGAGATCAAGTTGCATATAAAATAAAATAAAATAAAATAAAGATGACTGGTGCCCAGCTCAGTAGTTTCACTAAACACAAAGTCAAAACAAGGCAGAGATCTCCAGCAGCACCTGGGTTTCTGTCCAATCTAATCCATACAGCCTCTTCGCTCCCTTAACTGATCATTAAAAGAATCATGATCCAAGGCTGAGGCAGGAAGATCACCTGAAGTCAGGAGTTCGAGACCAGCCTGGTCAACATGGCAAAACCCTGTCTGTACTAAAAAATAAAAAAAATTAGCTGGGTGTGGTGACACGCCTGTAGTCCTAGCTACTTGACAGGATGAAGCATGAGAATTGCTTGAATCTGGGAGGCAGAGGTTGCAGTGAGCTGCGATTATGCCACTGCTCTCCAACCTGGGTGAAGGAGTGAGAAAAAAAATTATGATTCTACAAAAGCATGCAGTCAAACAATAGAGAAGTTAAGGAGATTCCCTCACACTATTTTTTCACAAATATTAGGCAAGCATAGAAATATCTTCTATCAAGCCTAAAAAGTCAGAAAAAGAACTTGAACTCCACAGAAAGATATTTCATCATAAACAGTAAAAGAAAATTCAAAAGAGAGTATCTTAGGAAAAATAGAAGTACATTTATATAGCATATATTTTCTGCTCTCTCTGAAGTGAAAGTAGAAATATAGGAAGTTATCACAGTAGTCTAAGATGAAAAGTTGTAGCCTGAGATAAAGAGAAAATATAAGGAAACCAATAATGGCAGTGCAGAACTTTAAATTGCCTTAGAAAACTAAATCAGTGGTCTATATTATAAACCTGGGAAGCTCTAGAATGCAAAGTACCAGAAAAAGTGATGAAAATGATGAGAAGAGAACATTGTAACTTATGTCTAGAGGACAGAGAATGGAGAGAATTGGTCTTTGGGAGAAAGGAAGAGGAATAAATGTTATATAACAATCAAAGACAAAACTGAATACAGCACTCCTGAACTAAAGAAAGAACTAAACCCACTGAGGCATAGGGTTCAGCTAGTTGTGGGCAAATTTAACAGAAAGAAACCAAATCTGAACTATCTTTATTTATATACATATGTAAGTTTGAGGATAAAGAAAGGATTCTGTAAGCATAAAGTCTGTATGAAAATAGGTACCCACAAAGGCAGTTTATTAGACTGGCAGTATTTTTTAATAGGTCCCTTACGCTCCCTTTTCCCTTTCTCATTCTTGAAAAAGAAGAAATCTATTCAGGCCCCAACTACCATCGTTCCCTTCTGAATCTGCATAGCCCTTTAAATGTCTCCTGGCATCTCCCGTCACCCAGCTCTCACACTCTGTCTTTCACACAGTAGCCACAGAGATTTCTTGTTTATAAACATACCAGGTAAAATCTTTTTTTTTCCTGCTTACCTTTATGGTCTCTAAATCCCATCTATCCATCCATCCATCCATCCATCCATCCATCCATCCATCCATTTATCCATCCAACAAATATTTATTGTATTTATCCACTAACAAATATTCTCTGTGCCAAGCACTGTTCTAGGCACTGCAGATACATCAGTATACAGTAAAGATGAAACTTCTACTTTTGGGTTTTTTTTTTTTAACAAGTCCTTGCTCTGTCACCCAGGATTGAAGGTAGTGGTGTGATCATAACTCACTGCAGCCTCCAATTACTAGCCTCAAGTGATCCTCCTGCCTCAGCCTCCAGAGTAGCTGGGACTACAGATATGTACCACCAAGCCCAGGTAGTTTTTAATGTTTTTGTAGAGATGGCAATGCAGAATTTGCTATGTTGTTCAGGCTGGTCTTGGACTCTTGGGCTCAAGCAATTCTCCCACCTTATCCTCCCAAAGTGCTGGGATTACAGGCATGAGCTGCTGTGCCTGGCTACTTTTATAGAACTTAAAATGTTTTTAGGAACTTTCTCCTAGTAGATAGAGGACACTGATGAACAAATATTAACAAATAAATAAGAAATAAATTAATAAAGAAATGCAGGGCATATTATGTGCAACAAGTGCTAAGGAAGAGCAATGAAGACTAAAGAGAGAATAGAGAATAGAGAAAGAAGCAAAGAGTGCGTCCTTGAGAAGTTGACATTTGCACAGAAACCCAAATGGACTGAGGGAGCAACCCAGGCAGATATTCCTGAGAAGAATGAACTGTGAGTATAAATGACCTGCACTAGATATGTGCTTGCTTGGAACACAGAGGCAGAGCGAGAAGAACTGTGTGGTCGAAGCAGAGTGAATGAAAGGAGAGTGGGTAGGATGGAAGCTTAGACCCATAGGTAGGTAAGGGTTAGATTACTAGGGCTTCCAGACAATGGTAAGGGTTTTTGAATTTTATATCTGAGTGAGGTAGAAACCAACTGTAGCATTTTAGCAGAGGAGTGGAATAATCTGACTATATTTTGCATTTTCTTTTAGTTATGGTCTTGTTATGTCATTCAGGCTGGAGCGCAGAGTGTGATCATGGCTCACCGCAGACTCAAACTACTGTGCTCAAGTGATTCTCCCATTTCAGGGTCCAGTAGCTGGGACTACAGGCACACACCTGGCTAATTTTTTATTATTTGTAGAGATAAGGTCTTGCTATGTTACCCAGGCAGGGCTGGAACTCCTGGCCTCAAGCAATTCTCTATCTTCAGCCTCCCAAAGTGCTGGGATTATAGGTGTGAGCCACCGTGCCTGGCCTTGACTTACATTTTAAAGGAGGTAGGTGAGGGGATGCAGGGAGACCATTAGGGAGCTACTGCAATAATCCAGAAAGGAGATCATCGTGGTTTGGATTGGATAAGCTTTTCCCAAACCTCTAATAAAAGGGCAGGGTGCACCAATCTTGTTTTGTGCCCTTCTATACAGCTCCCTCCTCATTAACTCCTATCCCCTGAAGTGGCATCTTCTTCCTATCCCCATTGCCAGGTTCCACATCTATGAACTAAAATTCTACACAAAAGCATTAATTGCTGTCAAGTGTTGCTATGAGGTTATTTATTTATTTTGAGATGGAGTCTTGCTCTGTTGCCCAGGCTAGAGTGCAGTGGCACAATCTTGGGTCACTGCAACCCCACCTCCCAGGTTCAAGTGATTCTCCTGCCTTAGCCTCTCGAGTAGCTGGGATTACAGGTGCCCACCACCATGCCCAACTAATTTTTTTATTTATAGTAGAGATGGGGTTTCACTATGTTGACCAGCCTGGTCTTGACCTCCTAACTTCAAGTGATCTGCCTGCCTTGGACTCCCAAAGTGTTGGGATTACAGGTGTGAGCCACCATGCCTGGCTGAGGTTCTTACCATACTGTCTTCACCCTTGGTGTCATGGGGATGACACCTACACAAATTCCATCAGTTGACTGAGAGGTCAATTGTCTTCTCAGATCTGTTCCCTAATTGTGGAAATGTGTTGGCCGACCTTCAAAGATGGTTGACGTTCTCTGATGGTTGCAGCCCACCCTGCTCCCCACATCTGTGATCAAGAGTAAATGCCGGACTTAACAAAAGCTCTTTTATACTTTTTAGGTGTTCTTACTTTCATAAATCAACATAAATGAATATTTTTTTTTTGTTAATCCAGATCATTTTGCCTCACAATTGAATTCAATTCTGCCAAGATTCAGGCATTAAGAATTTTATCTTTTTTCTTTCTGTAGTCAACTTCATTGTCTTCATAGATTTTAGAGAGAAGTCAGGAGAGCCCATACCTGAAGCTGTTAGCCATTCACCATATTAAAACAGGTATTGAGGAGAGATCCAAGATGGCCAATTAGCAGCAGCTCAGGATTGTAGCTCCCAGGGAAAGCACAGAGAGCGAGTGGACGCTGCACTTTCAGATGAATTTTTGTTGCTCACAGACTGGGAGATTCCCGGTGGAAGAGCCCCACCAGTCGCCAGCATGACTCTTTTGGCCAGCACGGCTGTTTTGCTGGTGCCCTGGTACAGCGCTTCTCGGTGCGGAGTATACGGGACTGGGTGCCCTTTTAGCCTGGCTCGGCTGGTCCCATCCCCACAAGGAGAACAGCAATTGGAAGTGCTGAGGACTGAGAGTTTCACAGCAAGCACAGCCGAACCCAGGAAGGTCCAGCTCTGTGGGGAACGGGCATCCACCAAAGGAAAACTAAGAAACAGAAAAACTTCATCACTGGGTGGAGAGAGATCCAAGATGGCCGCTTAGCAGCAGCTCAGGATTGTAGCTCCCAGTGAAAGCGCAGAGAGCGAGTGGACGCTGCAATTTCAAACAAATTTTTGTTGCCCACAAACTGGGAGATTCCCGGCAGAGGAGTCACACGGGTCACCAGTGTGACTCTTTTGG
>CAUYQU010090724.1:0-17382 GCA_963574635.1 Cheracebus regulus
CATGTTAAAAAAACTACAGCACCTTACAAATATCCCAGAAAGGTAGGTATCCTAATTATGATGAATATTTGCTCAGTGTTATGGAAAATTTCCACTGTTTATTTTTACCTTTTAATGACTATTTTCTTCATTCATGTCATATACCATATGTCCCAAACTGAACTGATGACATATGGGTAAGAATCAGAATCTTTGAGATTAAAATGAAACCCTAAACCTATTTTGTTTGGTCCTTTGGGCTTGCAGTAAATACTTAATATCAAGACAAATTTCCTCAACAATACCCTTTTCCGTTCTTTGGTTGTTATCCAAAACCCATTCCAATAGGTATTCTAATTCTTTCACCTAGAATTCATAATTGAACGGCTATATAATTGGCTTTATGTAAAGATAAAAATTTCCAGGCTAATTTTCTTCCCCTTGATGCCAACAGGTAGAATTTATTCAAGAGCTGCCAAAGACTATCAGTGGGAAGACAAAAAGAAATGAACTGAGGAAGAAAGAATGGAAAACAATTTAAATGTGTTTCATTAATTACCATATCTATAAAACAAACTGTGGTAGTATGCTCAGAAACTGTGTTTAAAATATCTTGGGGCTATGATATCAGAGGCTAAATTTTGAAATAAAATGTTTGCTAAATTCCTCTACATTACTGTCTATGTTCCTATCATTTCTTAATATAAAAAGAATGTCATCAATTATTGATTAATTTTTAAATGTATAGTATAGAAGCAGTTTCTGAACTAAATCTCTGCTACATAGGGTTTCAAACTTTAGTTGACTAATTCTTCTGATACGCTGTTATATAAATCAGAACCAACATTCAAGCTATGAAATAAAATTAAAGAACTTATAAAAGTTTTTAGAAAAATACAAAATACCAGTTAGAAGATTATGATAATTCTCAAAGTACATGTATCTAACTGAAAATAGACTAGGGATTTTTATTAGTCACATTTTTGTGCACATAATTTAAAAATAGTTAAAGACTTGCTTCAAGGTCTAACTATAAAAGAAGGATCATCTACTATTGTTGCTTATTATATGTAATCTAATAAATACTGTTAACAAAAGATTACATTTGTAGTTCCTAAAGAAAGTATGATGAATTCAGTAAACATTAATATATAAAATAGTGTAAGATGTTATCAGAATACTCATGTTTGGAAATTCAAAGAACAATTAGAATTCATACATGAAAGATTATCAATTCCTCATTGAAGGCCTGAGTCTCAAGGAATTTTTGGTGGAAATACTTAAATTCCGGTCACGAAGATGGCTTGTTCCTGGAGAATTAAAAGTGAGTCCCCCTGTGGAATGAAATGGATATATGCTGTTGGCTCTTTCCTTTTGAAGTGTTTGTTCCCATTTGAAATAATCACATTTTCTGTTTTCTTGGTATTTCCCAATAGGGCAACAATAGAAGACTTTTCCATGGTTTGGTCCATTATTAGAAACAACAAGTCTCTTAGACCTTCGCCCACACTTGCATAAGGGAGGTGTCATTTTCCCACTCTTCCAAGGCTCTTGTATGTTAACTATAGAAGTTAACACAAATGGGAGAAGCTTCCGGGAAGAACTTCTTACTGGGGAGCAATCAGATGACGTAGGCTTTTCTTCATGAATAGTGATGGGTCGTTTTTTTGCTGGTGGGAAAGCTTGAGGACTGCATGGATTCCTTTTGGTACCACCTGAAAGAAGAGGATGTTTCCCCAAAACTAAAGGATGAGACATATTGGCATTAACTCTGTTGCAGGTACTTGATTTGTGTTCAGGTAACTTAAAGGCAGAAACATCTGAACCTGGATTTTTGGCTTCTTTTACATTATAAATAGTAGTGTGAGGACTCTTGTATACAATAGACTTGGAAGTCTCAGATTTTTGAAGCGTTTCCTCTATGTCTCCAAAGTTTTCATGACTTGGCATTTCTGATTCTTTCAGAACCATTAATCTTTCTCCAGAATTAAATGAAATCTCTAAGTCTGAATCATTAATGGGAACTGTACAGTCTACGTTTTTCTCAGGCTGAGATGCTGGCAGTAAAACCACATCCTCCCAATCGGCCAACATAGGTAAACAGTCAAGGGTAGAGCTCATTTCCATATCAGAAACATGATTAACAGTTGGAATGGTGGTAGAAATAAGTACCAGTTCTGAACCAACTGTTGAAGACTTAGATTTGGTATTAAATGCAAGATGTTCATTTTTTCCTTGCTTTTGCATATAGATAGGTGAATTCAAGGTAGGAGACTGCAAATGCCCCAGAGAAGTAGAGGACTTAGAATTAATAAGAGATAAGCAACTTTTCACATTGTGAAGACCTGTTTTTATATTGTTCTTTACTTGTAATTGATCCTCCTGTGCCTTTATAGGAAAATTTGCATAAACCGACTTCATTTGAACTTTTTCATGAGAATTTATTGTATTTTTAGGCTCCTTATTATATATGCTAGGACCCTGGATGCTGTTACAGGCAGACATTTCTTCAACTTGATTTGTATTCAAATTTCTGGCCAGAATACTGGAATTCTTCTTAGTAGGAACCTATGATTCCACAGACAAATCCAACAGTTTTAGAAACTGTGCATTCATAATTTCTTCAGTATATAGTTTATGATAAAAAAGAGAAATGTCATTGATTTATACATGACTACACACATTAAATCTACATTTTCAAAGAACATATGCCTGTTTATGAAGTTTGAGATGACGGAATAAAGAGGCAAGACACTACTAACCTTGTTCAATGACCTTGTAATTTTCATTAGACAGCCATCCCTGATCATTTTCCAAGCAAGAAGGGCAGTATTCCGAGAATCGTCCAACCCTGAGGATACAGATATCAAACACTGAATTTAGTGGTACTAGTGCTATTTCCTTAGTACTAAAAAAACCAGCCAAAACAACAACAACAACAACCCATCACTTATGTAGAAATTGTAGCATTTTTCTTTTTTTGAGATGAAGTCTCACTCTGTTGCCCAGGCTGGAGTGCAATGGCACGATCTTGGCTCACTGCAACCTCGGCCTCCTGGATTCAAGTGATTCTCCTGCCTCAGCCTCCTGAGTAGCTGGGACTGTTACAGGAATGCACCACTATACCTGGCTAATTTTTGTATTTTTAGTAGAGACGGGGTTTTACCATGTTGGCCAGGCTGGTCTTGAACTCCTGACCTCGTGATCTGCCCACCTTGGCCTCCCAAAGTGCTGGGATTACGGATGTAAGCCACTGCACCCGGCCAGGTTTTATGACCATCTACTAGTTTTAATCATGATAAACTGGTCTTGTGGAAGGCTGTGGCAGCATTACCAATGAAAGACAAGCTCATCCACATTTATAGGGGAGGATGTGAAAATGTATTAGACAGCTCCCCAAAATGTGGCCAACATTCTGTAGGAACCAGGATTTGTGAATAATCTAATAGTCTTGTTCAGTTTTTTCACTAATCCATTCTATTATTTGGGCACTTGTTTAATTTCCATTTGATTTGGCTAATTCTTTTCATTCTTTTTAGCAACTAGAAAGCCACTAGATGGCAGCGTATCCTACAATAGTTTATGAAAGTGGTAATTTGAAAGTCTTAAAACAATGTAAATTGTTTAGATTAGGAACTTTTTTAAAAGGCTGAAGATATCACTTATTAATGACATTACCAAAAAATGAAATTCATATGAAATATTTTTTGAAAGTCAAATAAATTACATAATTTTTAATTTATACCAACCAGAATGTTCTCGTCCTGAGAATTCTATTCCCACTTCCTGCAAGGCACCACTTAGTCCTTTTGGTTTTCTCCTATAGAAAAGCTAATCAAATAAAATAAGATATATCTTTTAAAAAATTACTATTTTAAAGGCTATATATTAACCACTTTTGATAATTTTTAGTTCTATTACATTTAAAATATGCTTATTTTGTGTGTATTGTTCTTAAATACTTTAAGAAATGCATTTATTGACCATTCCAAAAGAAATTATCTTATTTGTAGAAACCCATGCCCATATGTAGGATAAAAGTAATCATTTGTCAACAGAAGAAAAGTAACCAGGTCCCCATTTTTGACCATTACCTTGTAAGTTGCTCTGAGATCAATCCAAGAATTTAAAAACACAGGTTTTAACAGCTGTTTTCTTTTACACTCATACTCCAGGCAAACCCCCAAGTCCCAGTCTGCATTAGGTACATTAAAATAGAACAAATCAATGATGCCAGCATTTTTAACTTATGGTGCCACCATTTACAAATAGAATGCTAGAAGATGATATAAAATAAAACAGTAAGATTTCATTGCTCTGCTAATATCTAAAAATTATTCACTTCATATAACTTACTATTAAGAAGTTAGGTTGATGATTAAATTTCAAAATGATTTCTTAAACACCAAGTAAAACTCTGACTATTTCAGAAAGAAGAGCAAGATGTTAAATTACAAGGGCTATATTTTCTATATTCTAGGAAAATATTAATGTCATTGAAAAACCAAACATTTTGTAATAACTGGAAACCAAATATGACTATCAATGCTATGCTATCAATGACACAGTATTGCTATCAAGGATTATTAACAGCAATGCTCTATCACAGTCATACAAAAAAGCTACTTTCAATGGCTCATTTTTTTTTCTTTTAAGTGTCAAGCATAAAAGCAACAGATGTTGAACTGATGAAGACTCTAGAAAATAGCATGATAAGAGTTTTCATTAAATCATCTTTGCTTAATTCATAAGAAAACAGTGGAACTCTAGAAAGATTTTTTTTTAAGTTCAGGCTTAAAATTTTAAGGAATTCCAAAAGGTTAACTTAAAAAATATGTATGAATTTACCTTTCTTGGCTAATATCTACTAGGCATTTAAAATTTTTTTCCTAGCCCAGGAGATTAACAAATATAAAATAGGTTAGCAAGTATAAAACTAGAAATAAAGAATTATATAGTGGTAATGCTACCCATTTGTGATATTTTTTACCTGACCAAGTAACAAAGGCACATAATTTTACTTCAGAAGTAGAAGGCTCTGAAACCCCAGTAGCAAAAATAATGTTCTTCTGCTGCTGAATCTTATGAATCCATTTACAGAACTGAGATAAGCAAATCTTTAGAGGGACTCCTTCATCAACTTGAGCCTGAGAGTCAAAAAATCTGAATTCAACAATCAAAGTCCATGATTATTTAGCATATTTTATAACTGTGGAGAAAGATTAATGGTTTTAAAAGAATCAGAAATGCCAAGTTATGAAAACACAGTGTATTGTGGGAAGATATAACAAAGCAATTTTAACTGGCAAAGAGTTTATCTAGTGGAAAGATGTAAAAACACATGGGAAAGAAACAATATTTAGAATCCACCAAGGTAAGACAAATTAGGTTGATAAAACTAAAATCACACAGAAATATGATCATTAAATCCAGACTGACAGAAATGAAAGACAAAATTGAATCACTTAATTTCCACAAAATCAATTTGATCCTCATTTTTATAACACTATTCTTCCTTTCCTTTTCATTTATTTAAAAAAATGGGTTTTTTTACATTTTTTTTGATACAAGGTCTTGCTTTCTTGCCCAGCGTGGAGTGCAGTGGCACAATCTCAGTTCACTGCAACCTCCACCTCTCAGGTTCAAGCGAGTCTCCTGCCCCAGCCTCCCAAGTAGTTGGGATCGCAGATATGTGCCACCATACCTGGATAAATTTTGTATTTTTAGTAGAGACAAGGTTTCGCCATGTTGGCCACGCTGGTCTTGAACTCCTGATCTCAGGTGATCCACCCACCTTGGCCTCCCAAAGTGCTGGGTTTACAGGCGTGTTCCTTTGCTTTTTAAATTGAGTCCTGAGGTGGCTCACACCTATAATCCCAGCACCTTGGGAGGCCGAGGTGGGCGGATCACTTGAAGTCAGGAGTTCGAGACCAGCCTGGCAAACCTGGTGAAACCACATCTCTACTAAAAATATAAAAATTAGCCAGGCATAATGGCGTGTACCTACAGTCCCAGCTACTCGGGAGGCTGAGGTATGAGAATCATTTGAACCCAGGAAGCAGAGGTTTCAGTGAGCTCAGCCACCTCACTCCAACCTGGCTGACAGAGCATGATTCTGTGTCAAAAATAAACAAACAAATAAATACAATCCTGAATCTAGAATAACACTAATAGATTCCCTATTTATTTATTTAGTTTCAGAGACAAGTTCTGTTGCCTATGATAGACTGAGATTATATTGCCCTGCAGTCTTAAACTCCTGGGCTCAAGTGGTCCTCCCACCTCAGCCTCAGTCTCCCAAGTAGCTGGGACTACAGGCACATGCCACCAAGTCAGGCTAATTTAAAAAAAAAATTTTTTTTTTTTTTTTTTTGCAGAGACTGGGTTCTCACTATGTTGTCTAGGTTGGTCTTGAACTCCTGGCCTCAAGCAATTTTCCAACATCAGCCTCCCAAAGTTCTGGGATTACAGGCATAAAGCCATCAGGCCTAACAATAAATAAATCTAATTCCAAATGATATAATAGCTTTTATTTTCTGAGACTAACTTCTGAATTTTAAAATTTGCATCATACCTGCTTTATGCCTGTCAATTCCATGCAAAATTCTGAAAGAATTGGATGTTCCTGAGGTTGAACATAAGCATGGAACTCAGATTCAATCTGTCTAGTTGATGTGTTCAGCAACACTGCTGGAAATTCAACTAAACAAAAGAAACATCAATTGACAGTTGAATATAAAATTTTAAAATTAATCCTGTAATCATCCTAAATTAAACACACATTATCATTGCAATAGCGTTATTAAACAACCAATTTTCAGTAAAAGCATATTAAAATGGCCAAAGCAGTGTGAAATAAAGGTTATAACAAAGTTATGCTAAAGAATAAATCATAACACTGAAGTTATGAGTATGTTGTCTTAAAACTCAATATAATTAAATATAAAGACCACATGGAATATAAAATTTACTCCTTTTTGCAAAGGTATTTTTTCAGTTTCTATGCCATTGAGGTATTTTATGTAATATAAAACAACTATTTTATATAATAACACATTTAGGTATTTGAGATTTTGCTCTTTCTTATTCAACACAGGTTTTATATTAAACTACCAATGCACAGACCATCGTGTTTTCTTGAACTCTTGGCTGATTTATGTCTATAAACTTTAAAGTGACTTATTTGGTGCCAGCTTTGGCCATTGGTAGTCCAGACTTACTTATGTCCTGGCTATGGTGGTGTTTCCCATCACTCCAGCATGTTGATTCAAAATCAATGACAATTAAGTAGTCAAACAACTGCTCTGCAAAAGATCAAGTTGTTCTTATGCTTTACCAGTGCTGAAAGTGCAAGGCTACAAAGTGCAAAGAAACTAAGCATACTACTTACTGGATTTGCTTCTTCCTAGATTCCCATTTGCTGATGCAATTGACCTTCTCCTAATTAATCCAAGCTGCCTAAAAATGTGAAGCAATCCAAATATGATCAGTGAACTCATTCACACTCCTGTTTGAATAGGCTACCAAACTAATGGTACTGGACACAATCGCATTTTTATTGTGAACAAAGGGAAATTGAACTGGACTTTGGGTTTACCTGCATAGCCCTCAAAAATATGTATTTGCAAATGTAGGCTAATTTGTTGGTTTTGTTTTTGAGACAGGGTTTCACGTTGTCACCTAGGTTGCAGTGCAGTGGTATGATCACTGCTCACTACAGCCTCAATTTCCTGGGCTCAAGCAATCCTCCCACCAGTTTCCTAAGACTACAGGTGCGCGCTACCATGGCCACTAGCTTTACAAAAAAATTTTTTTTTGTAAAGGCAGGGTCTCACTATGTTGCCCAGGCTCATCTCAAACTCCTGGGCTCCAGTGATGCTCCCACCTCAGTCCCCCAAAGTGCCGGGATTACAGGCCTGAGCCACTGTGTTCAGCCAATTTATGCTAATTTTATGTTACCCTTATTTACAGTAATACTGAGGAACTCAAATGATTGTAGAGGTAAAAATCCACTGGAAATCTTATTTTTACCTCTGCATTTTTTAAGCTCTTGCTACATGTACAGTGCAGTTTTAA
The DNA here is from genome assembly GCA_963574635.1 of Cheracebus regulus. NCBI lineage: Eukaryota > Metazoa > Chordata > Mammalia > Primates > Pitheciidae > Cheracebus > Cheracebus regulus. Next base: position 8,056 of record CAUYQU010090724.1, read on the forward strand.
GAAGACAATGTAAGACATGGTTTAGTCTTCCACCTTAAAAATCTGGGTAAAGAAATAAAAAATAGGGCCAGGTACAGTGGCTCACGCCTATAATCCCAGCACTTTGGGAGGCCAAGGCGGGTGAATTGCTTGAGGTCCAGAGTTCAAGACCAGCCTGAGCAACATGGTGAAACCTCATCTCTATTTAAAAAAAAAAAAAAAAGAGCTTATTGAGGTCTCAAGTGCAAGTAAAACAAACTACTTGGCATTAGGTAGAGTTTTAACTAAGCAGACACCTCCTGTAGTTTTCTGTAACTAAGCAGACACCTCCCATAGTTTTCTATGTTTAAGAGGTGAAAGGGAAGTGCCAGGATTTTGGAATAATCATATCATTTATTGATTGCTTACTACATAGCAGGTACTAAACTAAGATGACAGCCTCCTTTAATCCTCAACAAGTGTAGCAGGTAGAAACTTTTGCTATCTATATTTCATGGATGAGAAAACTGATTCTGTAATTTGCCAAAGACCATAGCTTTGGTACGTCAACCCAGGATTGCTCAACTCTGAAGCCCATGCTATTTGCTAATATATTACATTCTTTTAGTAATCAGAAATGTGCACAGAGCGTCTAGGAATCAGGGAGGACACAATGATTCATATTGTGAATTAACAGGATCACTAGGAAATGGGTTGAACACCTTTACGGGTACAGTGTGCCCCGCCTGAGGCCTCCAACCAGTCTGCAGGGCACTGTCATGTCCAGTCGTTTCCCGAGGTCTAGAATGGGCAGGCACTGGCTCACGGCCACACAGTCAAGACCCCAGGGTTCGTTAGCCTCGGGCTCCTGTCACCCTCGGGTAGAAGGCGGCCCAAGGCTGGAGACCGAGGTCTTTCCACCGTGCCAGAGAGGACAGGTCGTAGACGCAGGGGCTGCGGGGAATGGAGGCCGTCATCGCAGCCGCCACCTGCCCTGCCCTGCTCCACCGGAGCGACCCCCTCCCCGCGACCCAACCCGAAACCCCTCGCGTACCGCGCGAGCCGCTTGGTCGCCATTCCCAACACTCCTTGCTCTTCCAAGTCCAACTGCCGGAAGTCGCTCGACTTCTACTTCCGGTCCGTTCAAACCGCCCGCGAGACTGAGGAGACGGTTGTTGTTGGCGGCTATGGCTAAGGCGGGGCGAGCTTCTGCTCTCCGTCCGGCTTCTCTTTTGTGTTTCCCGGACTAGGGGGCGTGGGGAGTGGTTTTGGGCTAGGAAGCCGCTCGGCAGCACCTCCTTCCCGTTCTGCCAGCCGGCGGACGCCCGTTGTAGCCGTTGGGAAACCGTTAGGAATCCGGTAACGACGCGAACCGTAAAGCGGTTTGGGTTAGAGCGGCGCGGGTGTCCAGTCCGCGGAACTGGGAGATCGTTGGCACTCTCTCCTTTTTAGGGGGACTGGAAGAGTTCGGTAAACTGAATTGAGAAGCGGATCCTAGGGAGGTTGAAGGCCGTCAAGCCCGTGCAGCTCTCCCGCTAGGAGGCGGCACGCGGGGGATTCGGGGTGCTGAGTTTCCCCAGCTCTAGCTCATCTTTGTCCACAGCCATGAAGCCAGAGAGGGAAGGGACCGAGGGACACCCCAGGAAGATCAGGAAGAGGAGTCAGGCCCCGAACAAGCTGGTCGGGGCGGCTGAGGCTTTGAAAACCGGTTGGGGTCTCGAGGAGAGTCAGCCCGAAGCCAAGATGAGCTACGGGGAGCCCGAGCAGGCGGCCCGGGGCGGTTTAAAAGTGAAAAATAGCAAGACATAGTAGTGTGTGCTTGTAATCCCAGGAACTTGGGAGGCCAAGGCAGGAGGATCACCTGAACCCAGGAGTTCAAGGCTGCAGTGAGCTATGATCATACCATTGGAGTCCAGCCTGAGTCCAGCAGAGCAGAGACCTTGTCTCACAAAAAAGCCTGATGAATGGCCGAAGGGGTGAATGAGTATATTTAGTTCTCAATAAATAGTATGGATGATAGGGATAATCAGCCTTCTTATGCCCCTACTGCAGCAGTCCCCAACCTTTAGCACCAGGGACCAGTTTCTCTCTCGCCCAAGTGCTGTCGTGGGCCCTGGATGCGGGCGGGCTCACTCTCCGCCCTGGCCTCGGAACCTGCTCCCTGATCTTTAAAATGGGAATGAGTATAATACCGGTAATCTTCCCGACACAAGGCTGTCTTTGGCGGTTTAAAGTGAGATAGTGAGTTGGCCGGGCGCGGTGGCTCACGCCTGTAGTCCCAGCCTTTGAGAGACTGAGGCAGGCGGATTGACTGAGGTCAGGAGTTCGAGACCAGCCTGGCCAACACAGCGGAAACCCTGTCTCTACTAAAAACGCACACTCAAAACTAGCCTGGCGTGGTGGCAGGCGCCTGTAATCCCAGCTACTTGTGAGTCTGAGGAAGGAGAATCGCTTGAACCCGACAGGCGAAGGTTGCAGTGAGCCGACACTGCACCACTGCACTCCAGCCTAAGCAACAAGAGCGAAATTTCTGTCTAAAAACAACAACAACAAAAACCTGGGATAATGGGCTGGGCGCGGTGACTCATTCCTATAATCCCAGCAGTTTGGGAGGCCAAGGCAGGAGTATTGTTTGAAACCGGGAATTCTAGACCAGCCTGGGCAACATAGCGAGACCTCATCTCTTTAAAAACAAAAAACAAAAAAACTGGCATAGTGCCTGGCGCATAATAGGAGTCTTTGTCCAACAAATATTTATTGCTGTCTTCTGAGTGCCAGGAGTTGTTCTATGTTCTAGCTATCCTGGTGCACAAAAACATTCCTTGCCGTCGAGCAGTTTACATTCCAGATGGGAAGGGGTTTCCAACCCCCTGTGCACAGACTGGAACCTGCCTGTCTGGAGTCCCTAACCCACTGTCCATAAACTGGTCTGTTAGGAACTGGGCTGCAGAGCAGCAGAAGGTGAGTGGTGAGTGATCCAGCATTGCCGCCTGAGCTTCCACCTCATTATTAAGATTCTCATAGGAACACCAACCCTATTGTGAGCCCTATTGTGAACTGTGTATGAGAGGGTCCTAGGTTGTGTGCTCCTTATGACACTCTAATGATAAATGTAATGCACTCGAATCATCCCGAAACCATCCCCCACCCCCTTCTCCCATTTGGTGGAAAAATTGTCTAACACAAAACTGGTCCCTGGTGCTAAAGGTTGGGGACTGCTGCAGTAGGGGAATAAGAAGGCTGATAATCCCTATCATCCATACCATTTATTGAGAACTAAATATACTCATTCATCCCTTCGGTCATTCATCAGGCTTTTTTTGTGTTTGAGACAAGGTCTCTGCTTTGCTGGACTCAGGCTGGACTGCAGTGGTATGATTATAGCTCACTGTAGCCTTGAACTCCTGGGTTCAAGTGATCCTCCTGCCTTGGCCTCCCAAGTTCCTGGGATTACAAGCACACACTACTATGCCTTGCTATTTTTTTACTTTAAAAAAATTTTTTTGTAGAGAGGGGGTCTCAAACTGTCTCTGCCTTTTACAGGCATGAACCACTGCACCCAGCTGTTCATTGGTTTTTATTGTTTGCCATGTGCTGGGGCACTGACTTAGGTGCTTCGGGTACATCAGTGAATAAAGTTCACTGCCCACTAGGTCTTATATTCTAGTGGGCAGAGACAGATGATAAAAGTAAGTTAAATAATATGTGAGAGGGGGGATTAGGGATATGATTTTTTTTTTTTTTTTTTTTGAGACGGAGTCTTGCTCTGTTGCCCAGGCTGAACTCAGCTCACTGCGGCCTCCACCCCCCATGTTCAAGCAATTCTCCACCTCAGCTTCCCAAGTAGCTGGGATTACAGGCACACTCCATCTCACCTGGCTAATTTTTATATTTTTAGTAGAGATGAGGTTTTACCATTTTGTCCAGGCTGGTCTCAAGCTTTTGACTTCAGGTGATCTACCCGCCTCAGCCTCCCAAAGTGCTGGGATTACAGGGGTAAGCCACCATGCCTGGTGATTTTTTTTTTTTTTTTAAGACAGGGACTCACCCTGTCACTTGGGCTGGAGTGCTGTGGTGTGATTTCTGCTCACTGCAACCTCCCTGGTTCAAGCGATCCTCCTACCTTGGTTTCACCAATTAGATGGGACTACAGATGTGTGCCACTTGCACCAGCTAAGTTTTCTTTCTTTCTTTTTTTTTTTTTTTGTAGAGATGGGGTTTTGCCATGTTGCCAAGGCTGGTCTGGAACTCCTGGACTTAAGCAATCTGTCCACCTTGGCCTCCCAAAGTTCTGGGATTACAGGCATGAGCCACCATACCTGACTCTTTTTTTTTTTTTTTTTTTTTTTAAAGAGAGACAGGGTCTCCAACTCCTGGGATCAAGCCGTTCACCTGCCTCAGCCTCCACTAGGGCTGGGATTACGGGTGTGAGCCACCACACTGAGCCGAAAAATTTTTTTATTAAAATGGGATTTAAGTTTTTTTGCCTATCAAATTTACAAAACAATGTTTCATGTTTATGTGGTAAGAAATGTCATAAGAGTGACAATCACATCTTTTGTTATGTTGAAACAATCTCAAACTTATAGAAAAGTTGTAAGAACAGTATCAAAACCTCCCCTCAGCAAACTTTGGAAGTAGTTGCTGATGCAATGGTCTTATTTCCACCTACCCCTACAGGTATTTTATTATATATTTTTTATAAAACTACATAATCATGGTGTGACCATCAAAATCAGGAAATTTACATGGATATATTACAACCCTCTACTCCTCAGATCCCATCTACATTTTCTCTAGTTGTTTGAATAATCCTTTTTAGCAATGGGATCCAGTCTAGAATTGTGTCAAATTTAGTTGTCATGTCTCCTTCAAACAGTCCCTCAGTCTTCCCTTGACATTCATGACTTTACTGCTTTTGAAGAATCTTGAGCCAATCATTTTGTTGAATGTCCCTTAAATTAGATTTGTCTGTTTCTTCATTGATTAGATTCAAGTTATACACATCTTTATCAGGACTATCACAGGAGTGATACTCTGCTCCCTTGCAGATTGTATACAATTTGATTTGTCCCATTATTGGTGATATTAACCTTGATAACTCGATTAAGGTAGTTTCTACTAAACTTCTCTAAAGTTTTTTCTCTTTGTAACTTTCATTCTTATTTATTTTTTTTTTAGACAGGATCTTGCTATATTGCCCAGGCTAGTCTGGAACTCCTGGGCTCAAGCAGTCCTCTCATCTCAGCATCAGTGTAGCTGAGATTATAGGCCCAAGCCACTGCTCCCAGCTCTCTTTATAATGTGCTTCCTCAAACACTTTGGGCTTATGCATTTACTTTTTTATCAGTATGAACTCAGTGATACCTATTTTATTCAGTGTATTATTATCTTTTACTGGATTGTGATGTTTTAAATATCCAAGATTTTGTCATTAAGCCAGCTTCTGTGGCTTTTTGACACAACATCATTCTTTGAGCATTTCATTACTTTCTGGCACAAACAGATATTCCAGGTTCATTTGTGCTTTCCCTGCCCCAACCCTGGAATCAGTCATTTCTCTTAGGGTACCTGGTATTTTTAGTGGAAAATGATATTTAGATTTGGGTGCTATGGCAATGTCAATACAGATGCTTCCCGACTTAAAATAAGATTATGTCCAGATAAACCCATCATAAATTGAAAATTTTGTAAGTTGAAAGTGTGTACACACATACACATTTACATTTAAATATTTTTCTGTATTTTATTAATGTGAACTCACATAAGTATCTCCACTTTAATCCAAATCTAGTACTACAGGGTTCATTCTAGTTTCCTCCTTTTTTATTTTTGAGACAAAGTATCGCCCTGTCACCCAGGCTGGAGTGCAGTGGCGCAATCTCTGCTTATTGCAACCTCTGCCTCCCAGGCTCAAGCGATTCTCCTGCCTCAGCTTACTGAGTATCTGGGATTACAGGCACCTACCACCATGCTCGGCTAATTTTTGTATTTTTAGTAGAGATGGCATTTCACTATATTGGCTGGTCTCAAATTCCTGACCTCAAGTGATCTGCCCACCTCGCTTCCCAAAGTGTTGGGATCATATGTGTGAGCCACTGCGCCAGCCAATTTTCATATTTGTAACTTCCTTCACTAACAGTGAGAAACCTGACTCCAAACATCTTCAGTATATTTGATCAATCCCTCTTTGCCTCCACTGACCCCTACAATCCTTACACCCTGTTGACTCTGCTTAGTCTCTGTGACCATGCACTGGCTCCATCACCTTGTCAGTCATCTTCCTTTGTGAGCATCTTCATCCTATGACAGGTGACTGCCACCATCCCTCTCACATGGATATCCTCATCCTGCTCAGGCTTTGAATCCTGCAACAGGCCACTACTGTCCCTCAGCACTGATGCCCTCCTTACCGTAAACAGTTTCTGATGTCTGATGTCAGGTCTCACTGCCCTCCCTCCCTCCCTTCCTGTATGGGTGACCTCCTCATGCTGCTGAAGCTTTGACACCCCACACCAGGGCATCCTCCTGCATGAATGTCCTGGGCTTCTGCTCCTAGTCCTGAACTGTCTCCTATACAGGTCACCTTCCTCACCCAACTGGCTCTTGACATCACATGCCTGGCAACTGGTTACTCACTGCCATATAGACTTCATCTTGCTCAGTCTCATACTTAACTAATCTCATGTTTTTATTTGGCAAAAACAAACTGGCATATTCTTTCAGGAGTTGGCAATGTTTACGAAAAAGTAAAATATACATGTTCATTTGGACCAGGAATTGATCCTAAGAAAGTGATTAGATAGATGCACAAAGGTGTCTGTACAAGGATGTTCATCATAATATTGTTTATAATTTAAAAAACAAAACAGTGTTATCAATAGGGATTTTTTTCAGATATAAATTTTCAGATAAATTTAGAAAATTGACTATTCAAGTATTAAAATTGATGGTTTTTTTTTTAAACTGACATGGAAAGATACTCACGGATTAAGTTCGGGAGTAGGGAGTTGGTTTCAAAAAAGAGTGATTGATAAAATCCCTTGGGGGCTGTGTGGTATAGAGATAAGCCTGCATTCCAGTCCTGGTTCTGTCATTTGTGTTTCTCCAATTTATCTGTAAAATGGGGATAATAGTAGTACATACTTAAAAAGTTGTGAGAATTAAATGATATAATGCATGTAAAATGATCAGAACTGTGTCTGGCTAATGTAAGAGTTTAACATTATCTTAAGACCACGGGAGGAAATTAGCAATAATAACATCTGATATTTATTAAGTACTTATATCAGGCACTAGCCTCAGTACATTGTACTTGAACTATTTCATTGGTCCTCCCAATTTTTTAATGAGATAAAATTATAATTACTCTCTAGATGAAGAAACTGAGTCCTAGAAAGGCTATGGCACTGGTCCAAGATGATAGAGCTTGATATATGAACTCAGGTAGTGTGACTCTAGGGCTTGAGCTTCTAACTGCTGTACTCTGCTGCCTCCCAGACCAAAATGAAAGTGATAATTACCTCTGACTTGCACTTTATTTTAATTGTCTCTGAGATTACTTTTATTTTCATTTCTCTATTGTGTATCATTTATTGTGCAGTTCTGTATTATTGAATCTTTTATAACAAACATGAATTACTTTAATAAACAATAATAGGCTGGGCGTGGTGGCTTATGCCTGTAATCCCAGGACTTTGGGATGCCAAGGAGAGCAGATGGCTTGAGCCAGCCTGGGCAACATGGTGAAAACCCATGTCTACCAAAAATACAAAAATTAGCCAGATATGGTGGCATGCATCTGTGGTCCCAGCTACTCAGGACGTTGAGGCAGGAGGATCATTTGAGCCTGGGAGGCAGAGATTTTAGTGATCCAGGATAGCACCACTGCATTCCAGCCTGGGTGACAGAGAGACTCTGTCTCAGAAAAGAAAAAAAGAAAAAGTGTAAGTTCAAAGCCTTTTTAAGGAGGTTGGGAACTTCACTGAACTCCTGTTGCCCAGGGATAAGTTCTGCTTCATTAGCTTAGGCTGCATTCATCTGTGATCTGGCTCCTGCTTCCCTTTCCTCATATCTCCACTACTATGCAACATGCAATCTTGGCTCCCACCAAACCAAACTACATGTTTGAATGCAATGTTTCCTCCAACCTGTCAGACTCATTATTTTCAAGGCTCAGCCTCAGTATTTTCACCTCAGTAGCCATCCCCAAACTCTCTAACCCCAAAGCCAGTTAAACTTCTAGTTCTCATACCTTTGTAATAGCACTTACCCGCACTGTGTTGGAATTAGCTATTGCTTTTTCCCCCTAGTAGAATGGACTCTTTGAGAGCATGAATTATGTTTTATTTATCCTACTATTCCTAGCAGGTAACCAAGTATCTATAATTAGGTTTTGTGTCAATGATAGTTAAATATTTTATTAATAATTTCCTACCTACAATAAATTGTTATTTTAGACCATCATTTCCAATTAATTAGAACCTCCTTATGTTTGAATATACCTGTATGTTAAAGTAATCAGAAGCTAGAATAATAACTTGCTTTGTTGATATTCTTGATAACCAATAGTGATTTGCTATGCCCTGATTTATCTTTGCAGAAAGCGTGCTTATCTACCATTTTATTTACTGACAACTGTGAAGTAACCCATGACCAGCTGTGTGAATTGCTGAAGTATGCAGTTCTGGGCAAATCCAATGTTCCAAAACTCAGGTATGAGATGAACTTAAATGGTGGGTATTGACCAGAGGTTTCTTTGGTTTCTTTTTTTTTTTCTCTCTTTCTTCCAAGCCTCCCTTACTCAAACCAGAGGTTTCAAACTAGCTTACCAGCATTATGCTTTTTGCTATGCAACATGTCCTGAATTACTTTATGATGGCTGCCAAGTGTTAATTCTGGAAATTCCTGTATAAAAATCCACATTTTCTTCTTCCAAAAACTCAAAGATGGCAGCTATCCCTATATTTCCATATGGCAACAATTTGTCAAAGCTGATTGGTGGTCTCCCTCTTTAGATGGGACATGTATATTCCAATGTCCCACCTGCCTGCTTCCCTTATTTATAGTATCTGTCTGCTACAGGTATTTTAGTTTGCTTCCCGTGATGCAGACTCAGTTGAAATATATGTGAAGAATTCCAGTTAATCTTTTATCTTTCTTTTACAAATAAAGACTAAGAGAGCCCCAGCATAGTGACTCACACCTATAATCCCAGCACTTTGGGAGGCCTAAGTGGGAGGATTGCTTGAGTCCAAGAATTTGAGACCAGCCTGGGTAACATAGTAAGACCCAGTCTCTACAAAAAAAAAAAAAAAAAAAAAAAAAAAAAAATAAAATCACTATTCTTATATTAATTTTGTTATTAAA